>JAZBGZ010000017.1:93494-105076 GCA_037414795.1 Stenodera caucasica
TTATATACAGACTGTCCCAACTAAACATATCCCTTTTATATCTCGCTTATTTCTTGAATTAATCGCATGAGAGTTGGATTACTCACACTAGAACGTTTAAAGGATAATTCTAATTATATCAATGGATAAATAAGATTTGAAAGAGGCGTCATCTCAGTTGGGATAGTCTGTATAGTGGAGTGTAGATTTGCAACATTATGAACGTCAACATTGTTGCTATTGTTGTTGTTATTAGTGGCTGATGTTCCAATTCCACTTCACTAATTTTCCTAGAATTCTTAACACAATTATCGTAGGGAAGTTGACAGAAATTCCCCAATATACCCCCGTTAATTAATTTGGAGTGTTTAGGGAAATTTCAAAAATGTTCTTTTATTGGATGATAGTCAGAAGTGAAATTCTACAGTCGGTTACAGGACGATGAAAGGCTGTCCAACGTACGACAATTTTTAGTCATGTTCAAGACAGTTTTTTTCGTTCTCAGCTATTCCATTACACTCAAAGCAAAATTATTCACTAAACTTAACTAAAATTGCATTATGTGAAATAGACGTAAATTTTGAATATTTCCGAATACCGCGCTTCTGGATACTGAATCAAATATGATAGAAAACAAATTTCATAAGGGCGTAATAATGTAAGTTTGAAACGCCTAATTGTGTAGTACGAATAATTCCGAAAAGACAATTGTGTGGTTTGATTGAATCAAACTCGTCTAATAATATTCAAAGTAATAAGCTTAATTCAACTTCACCTACCATCATCTGTGGTAAATGTGATAGCTTTCTTACTTCAAGTGTTAAGAATAGTTTAGTACGGTACTTTGAGCGATTTTCAACTTAATTTGCATTAACAAAACTTGAGAGCCGAAAGGCTTAAATACCGTACAACCAAATCTATGTAGTTTCAACTCGAATTTCTACTAAAGTATGAAATAGAATTATGTTAAACGAACATATACCTGAACTGTTGTACATCGTGTAGATTAGAGGATTATCGGGAAAACCTCGAAAATATTACCATTTAGAAAATGGAACAACTACGATTTCAATACCATTAAATCCGAATTATTAGCGCTTTCCACAATCTTGAACTTAATGAATTTTGTTCTAGTAATAGTCGGAGACAAACTATATCAATAAAAATCACAGCAATTCCCAAACTAGCTAGATAACAGAAGAGAGTTCTGTGTTTTTGGATTTAATTAAAGTTGTTCGTTTTCACTGTCTATGTGTCTGTGGGTGTGTGTATCTGTGTGTATTGGTGTACAATTCAGTGATGAAGGAAATCGGCTTAATTAAAAGTCCGTCTAGTTGCTTTGGCCAAATTCTTCATTGAGTTTTTCATAGCGCGCTTTGGAAACTTTGAAATTAGTACATCCGATTTTATTTCACAGTTTTCTCAATTGTTTTTCTTATTTTCTTATATTTCGACAACAAATCTTAATTTTCGCATTTCAAATTGACAAGATAATTTTCCAACAGAATTTCTCTTAATTTTTATTTAAAAAAAAAAAAAAATGTAAATTTTATCGATAGACATTCTTTTTTGATTTCATTTATTTTGCAGTGATGCCGAAATCTGCCATTTTTTCCGACATCAAATAATCGCAATATCTGCTTATGTGGAAAAGAAAAAATTAAATTGATGAACCGAACGGTGGAATATTTAATATTTCGCTATAGACATATGGAAAGTTGATTTTTAGTATAAAACGCGCATAAAATTTTTATAAGCCGAGTACTTGTACTGGAAATATTATTAGCTTTTAGCTCGAAGGATAAGACGAACGTTCATCGAATTAGGGGGTAGATGTTTTTTTTTTTTTTTGTTCCAAAACAAAATAGGAGTCGATCCGTTCTCATTTGATATTTCACCCTCAAAATCAAAGAAAATTGATTAAATATTAAATTGAGGATCGAAATTGTCTGCTAGATTTGGGGATCAAGACGACATCCGAATATTTCCGAAATGAAAATTAAATAATCAACTGTTTGAAATTTATGTTTCCCATATTTCATAACAATTAGATTTATTTAGATGCAATTTGATTTTAATAATAACACATATTGGGATTATACGGACTAGTCGACAAACTAAACTATGTAGGTACCAGATAACTTATTTAAACATAATTACTTTAGATATCTATTCAATATGTACAAGGATCATAAATTAAATTGCAGAAAGCGGGAGAATTACTATTATTGAGGGAAATTTGCAAATTTTGCATCGAAACTTTTTACAGTAAATAATAGTTCTAGATTCCATTGTAAACTTCACAGAATCGTATTTATGGACATAAATAATATTTAACATTTCCAGCTATCCTGCTGAGTTTAATTATGATGATGGAAATAGAAATTGGTGTATAATTGAAATGAAAACTAAAACTCAATTTTTCTTATTATTCAACAAAATTCTATTTCCACATCAAGTTTCTTTTGTGAAAAATAACCCATTTAATCTTTATTAATTCTGCATAAAGAAATTCTCGAATCCAATATTGGAATTCTAATAAAAATACAACTTGGAGTTTTAGATTTGAATATTTTTCAATTAATCAATAATTCTACTGCAATCCACAAATATTGACCAATTTATCCGGATTATTCGATTACGATATGTAAACTGGATTGTAGAAGATTAGTTTTCAGCTTCTATAAAAATTGCTACAAATATTTTTTTATATATGTATGTTGGATTTTCATAGGAAACATTTCCTTTTGGAAAATCCGCATTATTTTATGTAAATTGAAGTTATATTTCAACAAAGAAATATCACTTTCGCTCAAAATAAAACGACCAGTAGAAAAGAATTTCGTTTCGGTTATTCACAATATATATGTATACATAAACCATATACGTAGATGTATATGTTTGTGTAATTTTTTTTCAGAGGGTTGACATTTCAGAAGATTATCCTTTAACGTGTCCAGCATAGACTTGAAATGAGAAAATTCAATAAAATAGAACTGTGATATATATATACATCGTTCAAATTGAAGTGTACATGGGTGGAGTCCAACATTACTATCGCTCTGTCCACAATACTAAGGCAACAGTTGTCAAGGTAACATCTCTAATTTTTATAAGTCTTCATTCTTTTGCAAAAGTATTTAATAGCGCAACAAGGTCAAATAGTAGCGTACGTGATAATAAAATTTCAATAGAGTCAAATTGTGCGATGTTCTTCTCTTTAGTTCGTTATTCTTTTGTTATTGATGTAGTGAACATCTGGTATTAATTAGTTTTGGTATCTAATTCGCTAATTGCCATCAAAATCCCAGACTAAGTAATCTAAATGAAATAGACGGTTTACACCTGTGGGTTACCGCTTGTTTTATTAACAAATGCTCTATTCGTTGGCTTTTGTTTTTGTAAAATCCGGTGATTATAACTGAAGATTAATTATAACTGCTTCGGGGATAAGATCACGATTAAATCCCAATATCGAATCAATCAAACTGAGAATTATAGAAACGTCTTGAATTATAATTGTCTGGGAAATGATCAATGGATAAATAGTTGGAGGGTGAAAAAAAAAAACTTCTATCAAAGAGATTATTATTTCAACAATATTATAATTGAATTTCGTGTATGAATTGAAATTTGATTTAGTTGAAATGTAATTCGTTCAAATGTTGAAAATTGTACGTCTGGATGACATTAACGTATTTAACAAACGACAAACGGTGGCTGTTACAGCCGACAATTTTGTTTATTGTCACAAATATACATACTGTCCACTATATGACAACGGGACAATGTGAAAGAAATTTTCAGACATTCAATGAACATATTTCAACTACATTCTTAGAATTGTAATTTATTTATGGCTAAACCAGAAGTACCAAAAATTGATACCAAATTCGTAAATTTGCAATATTTTTCATAGATTCCACTTTATTTCGAATTCTTTGAACAATAAATAGACCACTCAAAAGGGTGTAAAAGTTAATTATTTATGCTTGAAATGAAGCTTGAATATCCGTCTCAATCGCTTGGGAATTTCTTTCGCATTATCGCATTATTAGCCGAAATATTCGAGCTAGTTGTCGTACAGTGAACATCCTGTATTGATATATTGCTTTACCGTTCAATAAGCGTTCTTGTGTATGGTAGCTTTAAGTGCGTATGCTTTTATATAGAAGTTATTCGCCTATTGTCTCAACCAATAAGTCATCTTATGAATATTCAAGAAGTAAAACGGTTCACACCTGCTTCCATTTTCAACATTTCCCATCTCAATTCAACTCTCTTTGTGTTCCTGAATCGATTTAAACCAACTAATTTCAATATTGACGTTATAAAAAAATTGGAAAATTCAATAAGTCAAACATAAAAATATCAAATATCAAGTGATTTTATCACACTGAATTATTCTATTGAAATAGTCCAAAAGTTGGAAAATTCTCTAGAAATATTGCTATCAATCAGCCAATTGATTCTAGGAAAGTCAAACCGAAATTATACGGGTGAAAAAGCCCTTTGAAATTGATACAATTTTTTTCATATTCTGAAAAATGGTTGAAAACCAACCGAGTCTCTAAGTTAAAACACTGTAGAATCGTCAATTACGCGAATTTTCCGATAATAATCGGTAGAAATATTCCCGAGAGTCGTCTGCACTCTTAGCAAATGGAATAAATAAATCAATTTTCTTATTGAAAATTACCAGATTGCCTCCTCAAAGAATTTATAGCCTAATATTAGTGCGGCGCATCCACCATTTCTACAATTTGAAATGTTTCGCTTGGGAAACTCGATCTTCTCTTGTATTTTCCAGCTAATTGTTTGTTGATGTCAGACTTGAATTATCTAGAAAGACGAAATTAACGTCTTTAGTTTGTATGTAAGTTCGTTTTTCTCGTTTTTACTACTGGTGGTGATGAAAAACCAAGGTTTTTCTCTTGTATAAACAAGTCGAATTGTCGTCGGATTCATTTTAAAGTCAAATTTTCTGTGCAATTTGTATGTGTTTGTGTGTAAATGTGAAACGAAACGAATTTTTCTATGTGATAAGAGACGACGTCGACAGACGTGCCGGGTAAGGTATAACTGGGAAATCATTGAAACTTTCCAAACTTCTGTCGCATATTTATTAGAAAAATTCCGATTCAAAGTGGACTTGACACTTTTCATTTTTCTCCTATCCTATCCTATCCTGTCCTATCCCATACCACATATATATATTTTCATATTCAATAAGCTTCATTCATAATTCTTCAGGGATTTTTAAAACAAACAAATATGAATAGTGATTCCAATATTGAAATCATCGACGAAAAATGGAGATTTACGCACGAGAAAAAAAAACAGTAGATATCCGATTTGGATCGGATCATATTTGACATTTTACACTCGTCGCATTTTCTCATTGAAAATAAACTAACGTCGAAACTGTGGAAATTTCCAGCTTGCCCAGAAATAATGATAATGCTCGACCGAATATTCCAAGTTTTGTCTTCCTGTCAACAATTTTGTTTTGACTACTACAAGAATTTCTCACACAAGGGATACAAAAAAAATTATAAGAGAATCTCCTGCATCAAAGTAGATATTATTTTTTGATATTAGATTTTTTATGTAGGGGGTGTTTTGAATTAATTCAAAATTAATGCTTTTATGTCGATAATAAAAAAGTGCAGTTTCGTGAAACTGCACTAGCCATTATTACTGAATGTTGGAAGATATTAAATTCTATTTAAGGAAGATCTTGATAAATTATTCGCTGCGGTGAGTCGTCGCCGTTGCATTCATTCCACTTTTATTAAATTTATCGTTTTCTTATTATTAAACTTTTCCGACGTCTTTTATTCTCTATCGTTTCATAATTGATTGAATTTCCAATTAAGTTTTTTACCACTTAACTAAATTTATTGAATTTATAGCTTTTTTGTCCGATGAAAAAGCCTTTGATGTTTTGTCATGGAGTCGTTGAAAGGCGTTATTTTGTCCAAATCGCAAAATGTGAAAGACTTTATTTTATAGCTTTCAGTAAAGAATTTGACACTTTTCTTTGGAATTTTTCCACCTAGTTTTCTCAATTTTTGTTAACAAAACCACCAGGTATTTCATCCAATTTTCGATTTTTTTTTCCAAACTTAATATTTTCCATAAAAAAACTTTGATTCATTTATGAATTTATGCTAAAACTCTTCAAGTTTGGCAAACCAAATTATTGCAGAAATTCTCTAGAAATCACAAAATTTCTCAAAACCAATTTCAGATGATCTCGATCTCTGTCCTTATTCATCGTCTTTCATCGATTCAGTAATCATAATTTTTAATGATGATGATGGTGGAGTCTTGAAACGAGATCATAATCAAGATAATCTATCGCTTAGAATATCATTAGATTGTTGATTTATATTATGAAATAAATATCATAAAATTCTTCAACTAACACAGATTTTGGGTAAATTTTCTAAATATTTTCAACACAATCCAATATTTTAAAGAACATTTCTATCCAATTTCATTATCTATAAATAAAACAATTCAACGTGAATGTGAATCGCTTAATTTTTCATTTTGGGTGGACAGTGGAATTCTTTCAAAGAACAACTTAAATCTGATTGGTATTGGCAATTGTGATATCTCTTGAATGTTCGCATCGACGAGCAAATAGGTCAAAGAAAACTACATTCGCCTTTTAACGGCTTCTTGAAATCAAGTAGAAAGAGGCCGGGAACAGTAAAAGCATTTCTCTTCCTTATAAATATATAACTGATTCTATTAAACCACTTATCTAACTTACAAATAGAAATACAAAAAACAAAAAATGAAAATCAAAAAATTAACTAAATACACTTGTCCAATCGATTTGAATTATTCAACATATTATTATTATACATACATATATACGAACGTGTTATGCGATAGTCAATTAGTTGATGGATCAACAATCAAGAATTCATAACAGAATTGGAAGTTGAGCTGGTAGGACCGTCAATGTGACATTGCTCGCTTTCAGGCAGGTAACATATTTGCTTTGAAGCATCGTTTACCAAAACTAAATTCTCGACCCTTTACAGTTCAAATTCAACTCGAGATAAGAGCGTTTAGTGGAAGAAGAAGAAGAAGAAGAGAGTGAGAGAGATGAAGAAAGATAACGTTGCCGACACAAAACGTCCTTCTGATTTGAATCGGGTGAGCTTACGCGTAATGCGAGATTAATTGCATGCGTTAGTCAATGCCATACCCATTATAAATCATGGGATTTAAACAGTTCTAGTCTAGACGCCAACATATACATATGTATTGTATGTACAGTTTACTACAAAAGACTCCGACACATTTGCTTATATCACAATTTTTCAATATTTTATCATCTAATTTCCAGGAATTGAAGATAGAATTTCACTTAAATTGTTTTCTTACATCTTACCAGACACGTATTTTAACGAAAAAATGTAGAAAAGAAGTTAGTATCCGAGTCGGACTTGAACCCGTGATCTTTTACTACACATGCTTACACTCTATTTATTATGAACATAACATGAAATTGAAAGGTCCTAAATTCGAGTCTGACCCAAGCACTGACTCTTTTTTGAAGATTTTTTCTGTTTTTGAACAGGAAAGACTCGTATTTTACGGTAATAATCCGTCTATCAAACAAGCTTTATAATTTAGAAACGTCTTTATTTTATGTTTTCGGGACAATATTCTTATTAATGTTGTTTGGGGCAATTTTCTTTTTATTTTATGTAGCCTTCCGGTTGGTAGTTGAGTCATAAACAAGAGATAGTGTAAGTAGTGGACGATAAAAATATAATTGTTCTATAACTTCAGCATTTTGGGAATATCTCTGTTATTGTTGAAATGTCTCAATTTTGGTTCTATTCTATTATATTTATGACTAGATTAATTAATTTCCACAGGATTAGTTATAAATTTTGAATATTGCAAGATGATCAATATTTGTATGGTGTGTATATTCTCTGTTGGAAGTTGAGATTCTAAATAGTTTACATGGATGATGTAATTGTGTACGACCGATAGTACACTAAGCTTATTAAATTTCAGAAACAACACAACTTCTCTCAAGCCTTTCTTCCAACGTGTCACTAAGTAATGATGACAAAGAGCAATGTGTGTAAGACTCGACACTCTCATACATAAATTCTAATTAAAATCACCCCTTATGTTGTAAGAGTATATAATTTTTTTTTCTTTCCTCCATCTTAACCTTAATTAATCTTATTACTAGCTTTCTGATAAAAACGTCAGCGGTACAAAATATGTATTGTTGAATTTTAGAAAACAATCCAATCATAATTCTGCATTTATTTTCTAATAAATAATTGGGCAAATTGATAGTCCAAGTTATATAGATTATGTGTCTTGTTTTTCCAATGTACGGTTGATTTCTTGTTAGAGATTATTTGAAAAAAGAGAAATTAATTTTTATTCTCAATATTTAGAGATTTTTCACATATCAAGGGCCAGAACAAATCGAATCGATTTGAAATCGGTCATAGTCTAGTTTTTTGCCAAAATTTAAAGTCTTTCTACGTTCAGTCGTCATAAAACAAAGACTCAAAATGGTGAAATCATTCATATTTATATATTTATATTTATTTTACTTGTGAATAATTCCTCTGTTGTTTAACGAAATAATTCTGAAAGATGTGAGGATATAGAAAAGAAAACATTTTATTAATTTTAACAGGAACGTACGTTTATTTTGCACTGAGCGGAAATACAAGCTAGCGTACGAAATCTCGCCGACTGTTTTTGTCTCTGGTTGACGAACATTTATAATTAATTTTCACAATAAAACAGAAATATATTAAATATAATTTTTATTGTTAACAATTTCTACCAAATTTCATATAAAATTGAATTATAAATTTTTCTTTCAATATAATAATAGCAATAATAATCAATATAATAATATTAATAATAATAATAATAATAATAATTATAATAATAATAATAATAATAATAATAATAAACAAAAAAACGAAGACTAGGAAAAATGGTTGAAATTGTTTACTATAATTGTTTTTTTTTTTTTTTGTTTCGATACATGTAGAATAATTACATATAGATTTGAATTATCATTTTTCTTTTCTCGGTTTTCTTACTTTCTTTCCTCATTTTTTTTACTCAAATAAATATTTACAGACTACAAAAATTTATCACCATCATCATCATCATCATCATCATCATCATTAATTAAGAAATATAAAATGGAAATATTACAAAATTTAAATTTAATTATTAGATCAGAAGAATTGTTATCAATTTTATCATTTTTTTCTTTCTATTTTTTCTTTATTTACAAATTGCATCATCTAAAATTCAATTAATAATTAATATTTAAAATACATTTACAATTACATTTTTATTCAAATTAATCAATTTGTTAATTAATTAATTTATTGGTATAAGAAATATTATTAAATCCTAAAGAAGATCAACTTCCATTGGCAAAATATCTCGTTTATATTCTCACATAATTGTAATAATAATAGTAATAATAATAATAATAATAATAATAATGATAATATTTCCTAATCATCTTAAAAACTATAACCGGCCTGCAAAACAGCGAAGCCGGCGAGCGTACGAACTAAAGAGACAATTCAAAGAGACCCATCTTCAAATCACTAGAACCATTTGTTAGAGTCAATCAGCGCCTTCTTTTGCAAATGATAGAATTTCAAATTTTGCCACGTCATATTTTATTTTTCGATTGATTTAATTAATTATGCAATTGAGGACGCAAATTGGCTAGATTTTTCGCTCTTTCAACAAAGAGACAACCATCAATTAGTAGTTAATTAAGACAATTACGCAAAAAACAAAAACGATAATTATTCTTGTGATTCACAAAATGGCGCCTCTTATTAGACAACATGAACATGAAAGAATGTCACATTTAGGCAGGATCCAGGGGAGAAAAGGAAGAGCATATTTGAACATCATCTAAAAACCAAAAATGCTCAAAAGTCGAACCTTTCAATATTATAAATTATTGTTTTTTTTCTTTTGTTCTGTATATTAATAGACTATAAAATCAATTCCTTAGGTTATTCTAAAAGAGTTTCGTTGAAATTGTGGATTTCGAGGTTCGACGATCAAGATTGAACAGAAATTAATGATCGGCTTTAGAAAAATTCATCAAGTGGAAAAAAAAAACATCAACAACATTCGTATCCAGCAGGTAAAAAACTCGTGTTACAAACTAATATATATTCAAATATATTACTCTGAGACATCTAATTTACTATTAAAGAAGTGCCCGGAAGAACAACAAGAACTTATTCAATATTTTTAATTTTTTTTTTTTTTTTAATCAATTATGACCCATTTAAACCAACATTCATACCGATCGCGGCCGGTTTCGAAAAACCGCCTCTTCTTCTTCTTCTTCTTCTTCTTCTTCTTCTTGTTCATTATCATCATCTTCGTTTTTCTTCAGTATCAATAAACATTTTTGACAATAATTAAAATATTTCAAACTAATTATTAACAAAGCATGCAGCTGTACAAAATGCTATAAATGGGAGAGAACACTAAAATTTGTTTACATACAACAATCACGCTATGGTAGTTTTTTGTTTTTTTATGTTTTTTTGGGGGACGAATTGGGGGATGTAGAAATTCATAGAATGCATAGAGAAGGAATGCGTCGGAAATTTGCGACAATAATCATCATTTATCACAAATGATGGGATGATATTAAGCCGCTAAAAATGCACAATGTACGAATACAATACACGGCTTATAATCGTTGCTTTATTTAATTAATTTTTATTTTAATTAATTTTTTTTGAAAAAAGTAGATTTTCATCCAAGGTCACTTTCTCAAAAAATATAATTACCTATTTTATTTATTATTATTATTATTTTTTTAATACTTCTCATTAATCAGTAGTTTTGTCGAAAAAAAACTTTTCACTACAAAGTTTTGATTTAATTTTGTTTCTATCAAATACAAATAATGACATTTAGCCTAAATAATCTGGCGGTGTGCGCCTAGCACAGTCTTCAGTTTTAATACTTTGACACATTCGTACAGACTAATTTAACTTAAGTTATATGACTAACTATATTATAAAAGGAAGAGGGGAGGAGAATTAGGGGCGAAACTACAAGTCTCCATCATTATTATTATTTTTGTCAACAAAAATTACAACGATATCTCACCCTGTTTGTCACCAATGTCGCTCTTTTACACGATGCAATTTAACTTAAGTCAAATTTAATTGATAAGTTACAGTTATAGCTTAACTAGCAAGCAGTAATTTGGAGTGGCGAGCTGACAGGAAAGTCAGTTTGTTTCTCTCTCACTTCTCCATTCCAAATAATTGCCCACTTATTAAGCTTTAACTTCAATTTTTCAACTTAACTTGGATCAAATGGAATTTCATTGTGTAAAATCGATATACTTTAATCGAAAATAATACAATTTTGATCAGTGGATTCAATAAAGGTAAGAAATCGTCAATTAATGATAATAATCGAATTTATCGTCCTTGGGACGTTCAAATATAAAATTTTTCATCTAACGGAGAATTGTTTTCAAAAAAGATTAGAAATAAAAATAAAAAATTAAAGGTTCAGTG
>JAZBGZ010000018.1:8226-19846 GCA_037414795.1 Stenodera caucasica
ACAAATAATAATAATAATGATAATAATACTTGTGGATTTTCAGTGATGTTAACGTTACCGTTTACTAGATGACCATTCAAATAGGGCTTTACTACTCCGTTGATGTGTCCATTCGGAAACCCAGGACCGCCCTAAATTCATCAATTTGCAAATTTCAACAATCAGATCAATGCTTATAATGCTCAAAATAAGCATTCCTGTATTATTTAAGTCTTCGAATTTGGTTCGTCAATGAATTAAAAAATCAAAATAACAGAGAAATGCTTATTTTGATTTGGTATAATGAAATAAGTTTCAATACTTTTGTATCTAAATGGGTTGATGGTAATGATGGTATATGGGTTGATGAATCATCATCAACTAGATGCTCGATTTCGTGTATTTCAGCAGCACATGGATCTTCCAAACGTACTTGAACTGAACTACCTTCAATGGCATAATGAGCTACAGCTGGATAATAATTACTGGAACCACCTGTACGACCTGTTCTATGATTAGCTCTTGTTTTTAAACAACGCTTTCTAACCAATACACAAGCAACACATATAGCTATACATAATGCAGCTACAATAACACCCAGAATTATACCTAAAAAAATTTCAATATTATTTATAAATTGAAATAATTAACTAAAGAGATATTGACCTAATTTTTGATTATATTGACTTGTATCGCCAGTGTTTGGTGTACTTTCTTCAGTTGCACTTTTATTATTCGATTTCATGATAGATCCAGTTATTACTGGTATTGGTACAGTTAAATTACCTAGGCCCATATCGGAAACGGCTCTTATTAAAACTGTATATTCTCTTTCCGGTTGTAATTCAGTTAGTAATGTTGAAAAATGTTCATCATCTCCTGTCCTACAATTCTACAAAAAAAAAAACAACGTTAAAAAATATTTTAAATGAATAAGGAAAAAACAAATGGAACAACCTTCAATTTTTTAGGTAAGCTACTAACAGTTTTCGTTAGCCATTGTTCTAACGGCCAATTACGATCCGGCGAATACATTATTTTATATTCAAATATTCTACCATTTTTATGTAATGGGGCCTGCCAATATAGACATGCTGAATTTTCGTTGAATATATCGTAGCCAATATTGAGAACTGGTGAAGGCACTAGAAAAAATGATAATCGAAATAAAATTTTAACTCTAAACGAAAAATCGTAAACTAATTATAATTACCATCAGCCGATGTATTGATCCTGATTGTTTGAGAAAACAAACTATAATCGGTATCGCTCAAATGGGCTCTTATTTTCAATTCGTATTGTGTATTAGGCTCCAATCTGTGAATTTGTAGCGTGTTTGTACTGCTATAAATCGGAAATAAACGAAATTATCACTCGAATCAACTTAATTAATAAAACAAACCTTTGTAATAAATTATTTAAATCACAATCAATTTGTTTTTTAATATTTGTTAAACAAATCGAATAATATTTTGTATTACGATTAGGATCGGACCACGTTAGATTAATTTTCCTAGCTGTAACTGATAATATCGCCAAATTATCAGGTGGTAGAAGTGAATCGGTTAAATTTGATTGATTTAATGAAAATTTCGTATCATTCTCATTTCTAATTCCAGTTAACGTTAATGATTTCCATGTTGAATTGTCGTATTGATACCAACTGGAAATTACACGAAACTCGTATTCCGTTCCGGGAGAAAGTTCTAAAATTGGAGAAAAATCACAGTAATTCATTAAATCTGAAAATAGTGTCATTTACCGGAAACGGTGAATTGCAATTGTTCTGTTGTATCATCAGTGATTAGTGATCGTCCTTTACGTCGCCATTGCACCTTATAATTTTCTTTTGTACCATAACAAGGAACATCTGTACTAATTTTCGACCATATTAATTCTACTGAGGTATCATTTAATATTTTCAATTGTAAGTTTCTATTACCTATTGTACCTGTAATTTTGTTATTGTTATTGATTTGTTTTTGTTTGCGTCTATGGTAAATTCACCTGTTTCACAAGTAACTGTATTTGATTGATCACTAGCAAATATTGAATATAAACGAATATAAAATGTATAATTTGTACTACTATTAAGACCAGATGCCAAATGGTTTGTTGTATTTGTCAAGTATTCAGGTCCAGATATATCAGTTCCACCAACTAAAATTGCACTATTAATAATTGAATTTTTATAAACATCCAAATTACCTGTATAATAAGAGTAAATACTGTAGGCTTGAATGGAAACATTCTCGGGCACATGCCATTGTAAACAAATGCTAGTATCGTTGAAAGCGCGACATTGAACATTATCAGGTGGACTAGGAAATGGAGCATTGGGCGCTTTCAAAATCAATTCAACAGCAGCCCAAATTGTCCCAACCGAATTCTCAGCAATACACTGATAAATGCCTGACCAAAACAAAATCAACTAAATCTAATAGAAATATTTACAATCAAATAATTACCAGCATCATAAGTGAATGTATGACTGAAAACTAGACCGGACCATTGCTTCTTGATGCGACCCCCAATCTTTAATGGTTCACCGTTTTTCAACCATCTTATCTCCGGCTGCGGCACCCCTTTTGCTTGACAATCTAAACGGATAGTCTTCGCCGATGGATAAACCATTGTTGTTGGTGTTACATTAAAGTAGGGTTTTTGTTGTACTTCGATTGAATATTTTTGAAAGATTCGACCGTCTGAATTGTACGCGACACACGTATAAATACCGGCATCGTTAATACTTGCATTTCTGACTTTAAAAATACTTGAATTACCAACAACGATATTATCACCTGGAAATTGAATATCATTAATTGGAAATTTAGAATTAAATTAGATTAACTCAACTGTTTAGCCATTGAATTATCGGCGTTGGCCAACCATTCACAACACAATATAATGCCGAATTGTCACCAATTAAAATACTAACGTTCGGTGAAATATCAAGAGGTAGAAATGTCGGTGGTATCGGTTCCATTGGTTTTGATAAAACTTCCAATTCAATTATTTTATGTTTACTTTTTTTAATTAAATTATTTGTAGCTGTACATCTAGAATTTTTCCTATGTCAACTTGATGAAATTAACTAAAATTAGAAAAATATTACCTATATAATCCTGTATCTGAGGAATGGGTTTCTGCGATTAACAGAGCTCCCGTTGGGAGAGGAACATATCTAAAAGAACTAATTTAAATAATCAAATAATTTATTTCGATTATTTTAAAGGAACAACCTTGCAAAATGAGGTAGATTTATGGTAGTGTGATTGTATTCCCATTTAATTTGTGCAGAAGGAACTGAGTGTATATTGCAGAACAAAACTGCCGGCTGAGATTCATAAACTGTAAAGTTGGTTGATTTTGAATTGAAGTCACGGTCTATAGCTGAAAAATCACAAAATAATCAACAATAATTCCAAATTGAATTAATCGAAATAATTACAGGCTAATTGTAATTTTGCTGGACTGGACAGTACAGCCCCCCGTTCATTTTTGGCCAAGCACTTGTACTCTCCAGTAAGTCTTTTATTGTTGTTGTTGTTGTTCGTTTTTTTACCATTTCCAACTTTCGGAAAATATAGCAATTTTCCATTTTGTTGGATTTGTCGTCTTGTATCATTAACAATTATGGGAATATTGTTATGGAACCATGAAATTTCCAAATTTCCCAATGAATCAACGTCACATTGTAAAGTAGCCGATTTTCCTTTCACAACAACTACATTTTTGGGATTTCGCAATTGGATTGATAGAGTTGCGTTGGAATTAACAGCTCCTACAATAGCTGAAACAAATAATTTGTTAGAATTTCGGAATTTGAAACGGTCCTGGATATGGAATAGGGATGAGTTATCGATTTTTCGGGCGTACCACGCTAACAAACAACAAATATATACCAAACAAACGGCCCAAAATAAATACTTTTGAAATTATCAAATTCCAGGTGGTCAATTTGAACAAGTTCATCGACTTTTTACTGGGATATATATATAAACAACCAAAATGACAATTTAATGAATTTTTTGGCAATGATGGAGTTGTTTTTGTTGATTTTACGATTTCTTACGTTCACATGAACTCTGAATGAATTAAAAATAAACATCCACAACGAAAATAATAATAATAATATAAAAAAAGAAAAACAACACCTGTTTGGAGCAAATTAGATGAATGTTTCCGATCTCCTCTTTAACTCCATTCGTTTCCCATTACTATTAAATGCGTAAAGCATCCTAATTCTAAATTTAGATTAATATCGAATAGTCACGGAAGTGCCATTTATAAAAATAATAGAGCAAATGGGAAATTCTCTTCAGTGAGATTCGTTCGGTTGAAGAATTAATTTTCTAAATAATGGGAAAATACAATTTTGCCGGAAGTCTAATTTGAAAATAGAAAAAAACACCCGCCACGAGCCTCTTTATTGTAAGACTTTGTTTTGTCCCACGTCAAAAGTAAATAGAAATGTGTAAATTAAAGTCAGAGCCGGTTGTGAGATTTTTATCAAATTATTATTATTATCGAAACTGTTGAATGTGTCAATTTTGTTAGTGCGTAAAGCCTGTCCTGATTATTATAGTCGAACGGTAAACCGCTAATAACCTTGAAAATTAACACATTTTATACGATTAAATTCTACGCACTGAAACTCCTCAACTTCCTACACAATGTTGATTTGTAAACAACAATAAAAATACATTCTCGACGTGGGAAAATTTTATACAAATACCACAAATACTAACACACCGATTGAAAAATGTCCGGGAGAAATTGAGCGGAAAATCTAGAAATTTCAAATTTACTCATCCGAAATCAATATTTCCGACCGAAATCTTAATTGTAACAATAATAGATTTATATTTAAAAAAAAAATAATGTAAATTTCGTTATCTATTAATGAGAGGAAAGAAACAGAGCCTCAATCATAATCGATGACGCAAAAATTTAATAATATAACATCTGGATCTGGTTTTATTTACAATTTTAATTCAAATCACCCGTAATCTGGGCTTGATCGGAAACTTCCATAACAATTCCGAAAATTCTCCATCAAATAAAAATAACCATCTATTGGATCGAGGAAAAAAAAAGAAAAACGACAAAAGAGACATTTTCGAGCTTTATTTCTCATCATCATCAATTCTAATCTCATTTAATAATAATTACAACTACGCAAAATATTCCTATTTCAGATCATATAACTTTAATTTACATCAAGTTTACTGAAGCTTCACGATACTGGTTCGCAAAAGGTTGTTGACTTTCGTCATTATTGTTAATAAACTAATAGAATTACCTTAACATTACTGTAGAAAATTCGCATGCGCAATTATTATATATGTATATATCTATATACCTATACATATATAAAATAATAATAATAATAATGATGATAGTGAATAAAATATTCAAAGGCGTGCCAATTGTTTTATTTTTGTTTTTATTTTATCTATGGTATATAGCACGTATTGAAATTCCAATGGGGTTTCCATTCATTCATTCATTACTAGAAGAGTGTAGTTTGAATGTAACAAATAATGGTAAAATTCCCAAATAAATAAACAAATATTGTAAAATAATGGGAAATGAACAAATGGCCATAAATAAGTATATAGTTATGTTTTTCAGTTAGAGCCAAGCCCCATAATTATATTAATTATTTGAGCTATGCAATAAAAACCTTTATTACTCTATGTCAGAATTATTTCCACTTGTTTTTCTTTCTCTCTCTCTATATATATTATATGATGATTTCACAAATGCCTTTGGAAATTTAAGAATGGAAAATTATCGAGAATCCACTTTAGCCCTCGGAAATTCTGCTACTGAAAACATGAAATTCAACGATTTTCTGTGCAAATTCTTATTTTTACAGTTAAAACGAAAAGTTGTCCAATTTACTGGCCCGTTTCGTTATAAATGTCGTTAAACTTAAATGGGGTGAAAACTAGATTTTTTTTTTGTGGATTCGATAGTGTTAGTGATTGAGAATCCTATAAAACCTTGAATTTAGGGGTAAATTTTGGTAAAATTAAAATTAAAATTAATATTATCCAATTATCTTTTGTTCTTAATCGTTCAAATTTGTTTGATTTGAGACGAACTGAGGTTGAAACGCCTATTTATAACCGTTCTGTCATAGTTTGTTTGGACTAATAATTTTTACAATAAATTATGATAAACGACGATCGAGAATTATTTCAATTTAAAGTAAATTACGGACAATAAAACGTATGTTTATTGATTGATTCAATAATATTAGTGTCGTTTTCAATTCAACTTAATACGGTAATATCGTGATATTATTTCGGTGATTATTTCACAATAATTTTCTTCGAGTATTACGTCATTCGAAAAAACATCCGTCCATTAATTAAACCAAACAGCATTTCTTTCTACTGATTGGAATTCTGTTTTTTTTTTTGTTTTTTTCTTTTTCAATGAATAATAGGTACTACCGTACAGATATGACTATCATTAGCATATTTTCAGATTTCTGTTCAATGATCGTACAGCTTTATAGTTGCGATAGTAGAATTTGAAATATTCGTTCATTTGAATTTTTTGACTCATTTCCTTTCGACAGACAGCAAAATTACACAGCCTGTATCTTTGGAAAATTAATATTTATAAATGAAAATCTATAAATTTAGACGGAAGTGATCAAAAATTGAGACGTAATAAATTTTCACGTTCCTTGACCTCTTTTGCTTGAATTTGCATAAACTTTTTTTTCATTATAAGCAGAAATTGCCGACAACGACGACGACGACGACGACGACTTTATGAGGATGTACAGAAATTCTAAACAAACTATCAAATGATAAATATACCTTGATATCGACCTTCGATGATGATTTCAAGACATTCCTATTTTGAATATTATAATTTCGAGATGTGAAAAAAATTTATTTTTTTCGTAGCAAACTTGTAGATTCCATTTCTCAAGTTTGACGACTAGTCGAAAAAGTGTTTAATGGATTGGAAAATATTGACAGACACAAAAAAATATAATAATAATGGAGATCTTTATATTATCGATGAAAAACTAGCGATTGATCAATTCGAATTGATAACGATAATAATGATAATAACGTTGCATTATTATTATCAGAATTCAATTCGCGTCGAATTTACCAATACTAATTTGAATTTTTGTTGTTTAGTATGACCATAAAATTGTTTGAATGATTTCATATACATAATAAAAGTTTTTGGTTTGACTCCCTTCTTTTTCTACTATACGACTACTTCAACTGACAAGTCTTATTTTTTCGTTTTCGTTACTGACCCAGACACTTGCATTATTGTTAAGAAGGGTCACGTATTATAAACATACACATTCTATATGTATGTAGCTATCATACAAATGAAACTTGTCCCTCGATAATTTATAATATGAAAATGCACAACACTATCAACGAATAATCAAAACTCGTCCTCAATAAACGCAATCAAATTGTAAAGATTTCATCTCGTTCCTTTCCTGTATCTAACTTTGTCGTCAATTATTTTTTTTTGCTATACACAGATGTCCACTTTGCATACGACAACTGGAATTCATTCACCCCAATAAAGCCTATTTTTCGAAAAATACAATTCCTCCAATTCAATAATAAAGCCTAATTACGAATAGATAAAGACTAATCAAGTTGATATAGTTGGACTTTTCGACTAGTAATTTGGAGACAAATATATCGATTATGTAAATTTATATCCATTTATATATGACGTTCGTATATAGATGGAACCATTAAATACTTGAAATAATAATAGAACTGCTCATCATTATGTTTTTTTTATTGTATAAAAAAAAATAAAATTGTTTAGTTTCTAGGTCGCTGATAATGAGTTCTAAATAATCCGATAATGACGGTAATTTTCGGAAATTTTTTGATGGACAAAATTAATGAAATTTCTAAAATTAACTTCAGCAATAAAAATACACTTCAACTAGTCGCTGATTGCAGTTATTTAACATTTCTTAAATTAATAAATAAATAAATAAATGAATAATCGAGATATATGACAAAATTCGCGATATATATTATTATAAAATTCTACATTTTAACAAAATAGTTTTAAGCGATTTGTCTTCTTGTAGAAATAACTATTTGAGAGAATCATTAATCCTAAACTGTTCCGAGATCATAATAATTTGAATAATTTATGATCATTTAGTTGATAGATTTCTTATCTTTTAATTATAAACGACTTTTCTTAATCACATTACAATTTAAAATGTAAATTTTTTCGCTCATGATTTATCATTTTCTTAATTCGTTACGAGTGGAAATATCAAAAAATTTTGTCAATTTCATTGTAATCTCTTCACAAAAACTAGTGATTTGTTATCAAATTCCCGGATAAAATGAAAAACAGGAAGAAGTTATTGTCGCCAAGTTGTAGAGAATCCAATAAATAATAATCTTAGAGTGAATAAATTAAAGTAAAAAATAGAATAGACAGTAATAATTTCAAATGGGAGGAATGTAATTTTTTAGATTTTTCGCAATAATTTCGAGGATTATAGTAATAGAGTAAATAAATAAATCGTACTCCCCTTTCGTTTTTGGCTATATAAATATTTACATAAAAGCAAAGATCCATGTCATAGTTCTAACTGTTATAAAAAAGATAAAAGTTTACAAGAAGGTATTCTAAAAATGTCGGTACAGTAATTCCTGTTCCAATTCTTCGATAGAAAAAAATTTGCCCCAGTTTAAACTATTTCGCCGGTATTATCGAAATGAATACAATCGAAAAACGACCGAAAAATTGTCGATAAATTAAATTTAAAATCAACGAGAACGTCTTCGTAAATCACAATAATTTTTGGGCAAAAATCGAGAAGATTAAACACCGAACGCAAACAAATCAATGTTTCGAAATTCAAACTAATGTAAAAATCAATACAGTATGGCAAATTTTGACGAAGGTTCAATCAAATCAGTCGAAAATGGCAATGTTCGAATTTTTAGGCTGTCAATTTTCGATCCATATAATGAATTTAACGGGATCACAAAAGCGGCATTTCGCTACAAAAACGAAAAACTTCAATTGCAGTAAATCTAATTTATAAGTAGACAATTGAATTGAGGATTCTCAGTTTAACGAACTACTAGAGAAAATGTCCTTTAATCTCGAGTATCATGAAAGTTCTAATATTACGAAAATAGCGTTTAATTAAAAGAAATTCTATATTTTGAAGTGTCATTAATTTAGACGATATCAAAATTTTCGAATTTGAATCGCATAATTCAGTTTTCTCTCAAATTCGTCCCTATTATTTTGTATTTATTGTAACAACAGCCTACAATTAGAAGAAACATCAAAGGGTTAATTTCCTTAATTTCAGTCAACTTTCATTTATTAATCGGAATGTTCGTTATGAATTTTTCCATCAATTAAATTCAACTGTCATTGAATAAAATGGGGACAATTAATTAGAAGCTACAATAACGATTTTGTTCTAGCACTACAAACATTTCAAGATTAGATAATGTGAGAAAATATTATAATCCAATTGGATTATAAGGAATTAAATGGAGGCGACGCTACGCCAATGGTTGAATAAACTCCGATATCTATATATGTATTAATAAAATAATAATAAAGGATCGATTGTCTTCAAAATATCGAGCAATAGTCGAATATAAATATTAACTATGAACTTTCGAATTATTACAATGATCGATTAAATAGTTTACATTAATTTTAAGGACGAAACAGGACCTCTATGCGCACAATGCGCAGAAACCAAAGAAATCAACAATAATCAAAGAAATACTCTAGAGCCAATGGTGTACGAAATTAGTGCAAAAACAAATATACAAGGAAAAAAAACAATCTCCGGAAACGCAATCTTCACAAATTTTGCTAGAAAGAAAACTTAAAAACATCCGATACTTTTTCCCCCCCTAGTTGATTTTTTTTCCCTATCAAAGTAACGTTATGAATTGCTTTATAGACGTTTCTAGGACATGCCTGTTTGTATAAAAACAAAATTTATAGATTTTTTCTCGTACATAAATATAAAAAAAAAAGAAGATGATGTGGAAAAAATCTTTTTATATAAGTGAATCTATACGAAAAAGAAAGATAGATAAACGGAAAAACTAGATTGATCAAGACATAGAGGAGGAATTAGAATCTCCTTTAAAAATTCCTAACAGTAAATTCAACAACATACGTTAGAATAGAGTAGAGAGAATTACAGCTTATATACGATTGTCAATTAATTATGTAACAATATAAATTGTATTATTGTATAATTTTGACCCTTATTTATCATTATTTACTCTATAATACATAAATTGAATTATAGACAGATTGACATTGTTGAATATTTGACAAAACCCAACGACCCTCTCTCTATATAAATTGTTATGTTTATGTTTTTCCGTCTAATACATAACACAACCTCACACGTTATTATTACATAGTTAAACATATACAGGTTGATTTTAGGTCAACTGGTTCTTAAAAAAAAAAAACGTGGCGTTTCAGTATTAGAAATCAAAACAGAAGATTGTTAATTATTTATATAGTAAGAAAAAATATCCATTACATAATTTTTGTTTATATGAATAAAATGCGTGTATATAGTCGTATAAATAGGAATTGCATTGATATTGTGGCGTAAACATTGCAATTATATCGGGAATTATCGATAATTAGAACTGAATAGATTTGAGTTGATCATGATTGGAAATAGATTGGGAAAAATAGCTACACCTTAAATTATAAAATGAAGACAATCGAAACAAAACCGCCATATTGGTACACAACAAACGATAGAAACAACATTTTCGAGGTTTTCTCTCTGTTTAGGTCATTGACGATTGTGGAAATTATCGACTACATTTCGACGAATTTCCCCCAAGTATTGTCAATTCAATTTGCCGATATTTCCCCAATTCCGATTCATATTTTATCCGAGTGTTATAGAAAATTTTTCGTTTGTTTTATTTATTAATCGAGAAAAAAACAACAGAATTGACACTTACTTGATACAGTGCCAAGGTAAAATCCTATTGTAAACACAATGCTGAATTGAAATATTCGTAACGCCATAAATAAGTATTATTCATTTGGGAACTTTATTAAAACACAAGACAACAGACACTATCACTTTTTCTAACAACCACAAAAATACACGAATTTATTTAAATATTAACCCACGAAATCGATGATTTTCGTTCGAATTCTAATCGACCATAATATCAACACTCATTCAATTATTCAATACACTCCGATTATAATTTTATAATAGGTGAATTTTTTAGTTGTTATTATTTTTCTTATGTACACATCCCAACCTCCATACGATACGTACCCATACGAATAACAACCAACCACTTAGTACGAGTGTAGCAAAGACATGCGCACTTCAACCGGCTTAATAAACAAGCGGAACAAAGACAAAACATTAACGAAAGAAAGAAAAAGCAATAATAGTAATATTACTAATGACAATAATAGTAATAACAAAAAAAAAAATTAGAATAATTATGATAAGACGAGGATATGTTGGATTCTCTCACGAAGATTAATTATAATTAGTATTTGAACCGGAAGATAATTTTGCAAAATTATTATTGTTATTGTTTCGATAAAATTGTAGTTGTTC
>JAZBGZ010000018.1:40995-56322 GCA_037414795.1 Stenodera caucasica
GTCTATTAAGCTATGAATCTTTATTTCCATTATTGAAACGTCCATGGGATCCAATAGGACCAAGTTTGATACAAGACAAACCGAAGAAATTACCCGGAAATCCGGTTATATTAATCGTACCATCAGCACCGACTACATCAAAACGAATGTTAAAATGGATCAATTTATTATCGAATTTAACAACAGTTGTTACCGTACCGACAAACTACAGTTAGTTTATCAAATTATTTTTTATTTAATTAGAAATAATTTTTACAAATTTAGGTTCTTCTACACATAAAACAACAATGACAAATTACGTTGATCAAATATTTGTAATGGCCCGCAGTAAATTACAAGATATACGTACTGATTATCCGGGTCGTAATATTGTATTGTGTGGTTTCCATTATGGTTCAACTTTAGCTTTACAATTAGCGCAAGTTGAACAAGTTTTGTGCGTTATATGTTTGGGGTTCTCTCTATTAACAGCAGAAGGCCGTCGTGGTGAACCTGATGATAATTTATTGGAATTACAATGTCCTGTTTTGTTTGTTATTGGACAGTGTTCGAGTACATCATTGTAAGTTTTTGTTGAATTATATAAATATATAATTATATAATTTATGTTGGAATTTAGCCAAGAAGATATGGAAGATTTGAGGGAACGAATGCGGGTTGAAACTGGATTAATCATAGTAGGATCAGCTGATGATAATTTAAGAGTTAGTAAGAAATTGAGGAAAACTGAAGGTATAACTCAGAGTGTAGTCGATCGATGTATCGCTGTAAGTAATGAATTTGATCGTATTTGTTTTTGTTATGTATTATTTTATAAATTCTAGGATGAAGTGGGTGAATTTATAAGTGGTATAATTTTATCACCGTATCCGCCGCATATCCGTCAATCACCAACTGATTTAACAACAGACAATGTGAAAAAATCTAAATCCGAAAGAAAACGTTACAATTCGAATACAAGTAGTTTAGATAGTGAACCACCGTCGCCAACACCAAGGATAACTAGACCAGGTCCAAAACATTCATCCACTTGTAAGTTACTTTGAATGTTTTTGATTTATGGTGGTGGCAACAAAAACATTGAAAGTCTAAATTATTTTAATTTTTTTTTTATAATCTACAAATATTATTGTAACTAATTTATGTTAATTTTTGCAGTTGGTAGACCGCCTGGATCTAAAAGTAAATCGAAACTAGAATCGAAATATACACAAGGTATTCCTTCTCCTAGTAATACACCATCTCCATTGCCGCCTCCTTCTCTTCCGTCAACTTCTAATACTTCTTTTCATTCTTCTTCTACCGCACATCAATCGGGTGGGGATCAGAATGAAAATTCTGATAGATCGGATGCATTACAACCACCGTTAAAAAAAATAAAAACACTCAAACCCACTATCACTTCTACTGATAAAACTACTAAAACACCAGGTTGTCTCTCTTTTAATTGAGAAAATTTATGATAATTTATGATCGGTTATTTATTTTCTAGGGAAATCGATCAATTTCCAGAATAAAAATCTAACAAATTTGCTACAAAGTGATGTTTCATCGAAGCCATCAAGCTCTGGAATTAGAGGTGAAAATCAATGAATCAAAATACTTGATAATAATCGATATTTATACAGTTTTAGAGAATATTAAAATAACAAATCCAACATTTATTTCCTCACCAAAAACTCAAGTTTTCAATACAACTAAAAGTACTAGCGGCAATCAATTTGTATTATTATCAGATGGAAAATTCAAGAATATCACAACAACAACAACATCATCAACAGCAATAAAATCATCATCACCAAGTAAGATTAGATAACAGAAATTTTGTTCTCTTATTACAGGAAAGCAAAATTTATACCACTGTTTATAGGTGGTAGTGGTAGATACATAACATCAAAACGTCAGTTATTAGGTAATAGTGATAAACAATTGAAACCAATTAAAAAATTATCATATTCACCGACACAAACAACTGCAACAACAATAACAACAAATACAAATTTACCATTAGCAACAAATTTAACGACCCAAGATATTATGGATCTACCAATAATATTTGCTGATGATAATCAAGTATTGGAAAGTACAAATATTGAAAATCAAATAACACAACAACAGGAAACTAAATCAAATATTACAACTGCGAATAAATTTGTTTTAATTAATAAACCGATTTCAATACAAAATTCAAATAATTTGATAATTACAACGAATAATCAAAAGAAAATAACAATAACGCCACCAACACAACAACAACAACAACAACAAGTCAAAACACCAACGAAATATACAAAAATTATTTTATCAACGAAAAAATCTAATGATGAATTAAAAATCGATGTTAATCCTGAAACTGATTCGGATAATTTTAATTCAACTGAAGATAATTTGGGATCTTTAGATTTAGAAAAAGAAATTGCTGCTAGTACTGTTTATAAAACAGGAGAAATAAAACCGGAAATTGAGGAAAACAAAAGTGGAAATATTTCAAATGAAGACTGTATACCAAATAAATTGATTAAACTTAATTAATAGATAATGTATTTAAAATTAGTTATAATAAATTTTCACCATCAGTAGATGTGAAGAAATTGTAAATTTTCCTACTAAGTTCGGGGCCGATTTTTCTTACTGTAGTCAAAGGCCCCGCTGCTCGTCTTATCGGAATGTCTTGTAATAATTCTTGCGCCTCTTTTATAGTTTTACACATTTCGTAAGCTTCAATTAGTGAAGAAATCGTGGGGTAGACAACGGAAATTGCTTCGGCCGTTTCTAAACTCGCTAATGGAAATGTTGTCAACATTTGATTCCACAATCTTTGTAAACCGTTACCGTTAGAATCAATTTTCACACAGTTTTTATTATCACCGTGAGCGTACCAATCGATTTTTTCTTGTTGTTCTCGTTTCTTCTCTCTAAAATGATAATTTTCTCACAAAAATGATCGAAAATTTATTTTTCAACTTTACTTGAACGGTATCTGAGCGATAGATTTAGTGATTTGGAAAATCATCTGCGATAAATCATCATCGGTTTCAATAAAACGATGCGAACATGAGTAAAATAGTTGTAGCTCCGTTAAAATTGTTTCAATGTCGTTTTTGGGAACTCTTTCATGGTTTCTGAAATATTTCTTAAGTCCAAAGATCACTAGAAATATTCGATTATTAGAATAAAGCGATTGTAACGATTGAATATGATCAGGTAGAGATTTTTTCTTGACAAACTCAACAAAATCTTTTGCATTGATGATCAGAAGTACTTCATCAGTTTCTGTTTCATCTGAAGTTAGAGCTAACTAGAATTAAATACAATTGAATCGTAGAAAAAATTGAATAATAATCAATACTTTGCCATCATCATTCATTAGATGCGACTGAACGATTCTGGTCCATGTTATAATATTGGAAAATAATTGTGTTTTGAATTTAAGTGATATTCCAGCAGTTTCTAAAGTACTTGTAACTAAATTGATATATTTTTCATTCGTAAAACTGGCATCCAAATGTACAACAATAAACTGTAATTATAAATAAATTAGTGAAAATTAACAATTAGAGTTGTAGAATTGTACTTTCAAACACTCATCCGGCTTTAAATTCTTGTTAGTAGTAGCTAGAGCTTGTTTGATTGCTTTCTCTCGTTCGGTGGCTTCTTTCTTTTCTTGGCGAGTTTTCAATTTTTCTTGTTTTTGTTTTTCTTTTTCCAGTCGAATTTTCTCTTTATTACTGATTTGAATTGGCGACAACTCTTCAATAGTTACAGGTATTTCTTCAATATCGCTATCAGATTGTTTATATTTATTCGATAATTCTTTTAAAGTTTGTAAATCATTTGATATTTCGTTCTCTTTACGTATACGTTTAATTAAAGGCACATGTAAATCGGCCTCTAAATTATCAAAAAAATCTACTTCTTTCGACGATCCAGGATTAGATTTATCTAAAATTATAGTATCTTCAGAATCACTCGATAATTCAATGATATCATCCATTATTTATTGGAACAATTATTATAAACAATTACAAAAATTATTACAGGTTATGTTTTGACATTATTCAAATTATTGGAATACTTCTCATTGGTTGATTTGCTCATATCTCACTGGTTGACACAGATCCCACAGATCATTTACTGGTTGACATAAACAGTGATGCCAACAATGCCACATTTTTCTGATATTTAGAATTTTGAGGTTAAGACAAATTTTTTTAATTGTTTTTTTTAGAAGATAAAATTGATAAGAATGGTATCTACAAGAGGTATCAAATTAAAATTTGCAGAAAACGAAAGAGTATTGTGCTATGAACCAGATCCGACAAAAGCTAAAGTTTTGTATGATTCAAAAGTGAGTCTAACCTATATTATTGTTTATTGTTTTTATGATTGTTTTGATTATTTTTTTATAGGTATTGAATGTTGTTGTCAATAAAGAGCATCGTGGTAGAAAAACAGTTGAATATCTCATTCATTTTCAAGTATTTTTCAATCGATTTTTTAATAGATTCGTATGAATTGATTTATTATTTATGTAGGGTTGGAATTCATCTTGGGATCGTTATGTTAGTGAAGAATACATATTAAAAGATACACCTGAAAATCGTCAATTACAAAAAGATTTAGCCGAACAATCACAATTACAATTGGGCGCATATTTATATCGGCGTGATCGTAAAAAACATAGTCGTAATAAACCGGCAAGTGATCGAACATTGTTGCATTCATCAGATGACGGCAGTTCTGGAAGTCCAACTAGGATGGATACGGATGATGGACATGCTGGCGGTAGTAATAATCAAGATGATAGTAGCAGTTCTGAAGACGAATCGTCGATTGAAGAAGAATCCGTGCCAGTTGAATTAACGCAAGAATTACGTGAAATTTTAGAACAAGACTATAATCTGATTAATGTTAAAAATAAATTAGTTAAACTACCAGCTGAACCGAACGTTGTCAATATTTTGGAGAATTATTGGCGGTATTATGCGTCCAATCAGGTTTGCGATTTGAATGAAAAAATTAATAGCCGAAATCGGTATCCATATAGCTCGAGTCAAACGAGACGCCGACCGGAGGATATCCACAGAAAGTGAGTTCCATCTATCAATAAAAATTAATTATAGTCATTTTTCTCTGTTAAAGTCTGACAATTTGTAAGGAAGTCTTGGACGGTCTTCGAATCTACTTCGATTACACTTTACACGATCTGCTTCTATATAAATCTGAAGTTGGACAAATCAAAATAGCACAAGCCCTTTATACTTCGCCTTTCCAAATGGAACGAGAAGAGACAAAGTATAAATCCTAATTTATTCTAGTAAATAAATTAATTCGAATGTTCTAGTAATAAACATGAAATTGACTTTATGGAGTATAATCATCCAAATAGTAGTTCAATTGAAGAAGAATTCAATGATAATCGACCATTAACAAGAAGACGAACTTTACGATCGAATAAAAGTTTAGATTCACATTTAAATGGGACGACATCATTACAACAGGAAACTAACGATGGGAAAAATCTACCTAGGTACAGAAAATTGAATAATAACAATAAAATAATTTGCGTTTAATTGGAGGAATAGTTTCAGTAATGGACGGACGGATCAATCAAATTCAATGTCGAAATTATTATCGTGGCGTTTATTACCTGAACATGTTTATAATCAACAACCGTTACCGCCGTGTTTGATTTATGGAGCTGTACATTTAACACGGCTATTCGTTAAATTACCTGAATTGTTGAATTCGTCGAATATTGAAGAGAATAAATTGAAATTGTTGTTGCAACATTTAGATTCGTTTATTGAGTGAGGCTATTTTTAAGTTGTTTGTATCAACTTTCTATTTTATTGTTTCTAGGTTTCTGAATGATCACAAGGAGTGGTTTGGAGAAAAATGTTACATTGAGAAATAAACAGTTGAAAGGTAAAATTTTAAAATAAAATCTATTGAATACGGTTAAATATTTGGTAACAAATAAATATAAAATTATTAGTTTTTTGGAGGATTAGTTCAACATTATACATATAAAAATATAAAATAATCTTCTCGATAAATATGCGTTTTGAATTAAGTAATGTTAGTCTTTTTTTATTCGTTATGACTTGTAATACTGTGAAAAACATAAATAAGACTGCTGTAATTTTATCATTTCTAATTAATCAACCTATTTCGTTACTATTATCGATTAAAAAAGAAACACTTTTGACTAGTGAATGTATTTGAAGAGACAATTTTTAAGACCTGATTTGAGTTTTAGTTTAGTTAAAATTCCACTAATGTTTTGATCGAAACGATGGCGTTTTGATCGAGTTCGGATTAACTTTGGTCGAACTCGATGTAGTCGGTTTCATGAAAGACATAGCTTGAGGTCGTGGTGGTCGAGTATTACTATTAATTGTACTACTATTTGACGGTGTTCGCTTAACTATCGGTCTAGAATTGGGCTTAGTTTGGTTTTTCGTTAAATTTTTATCAGTTGTTGTTGTTGTTGTTGTTGTTGTTGTTGTTGGAGTCGTTGTTTTGAGAGGTAGACGTTTCACAGTGCTCGTTGATGTTGCACTATTTAGAGAACTTCTCGAACTTACAATACTATTTCTTGAATTGGATCGTTGTACGTTATTTTTGGTTTTGAGGTTGTTTTGCGAATCGGTTTTCTTCAAACTTGCGGACCGTCGAGGAATCACACTCTTTTTAGCTGGTTCCGGTATCGATTTTTTTAGTTGACGATGTGCCGGATTCAATAGAGATTTACGTTCGATTTTCGATTTCGTTGGAATTGTAGGCGTTTCACTACTAGTTGTTGAATCAATCGTACCTTTACTTTCCAAAGATGAGGCCCGAATCGGTTTCGATTTACTATAATCCGCTATAACAATAGTTGAATTCTCTACAAGATCTGTCTCGTAGTTTCCGCCTGATGAGGCGCCTTGACTTGGAGATTCCGACATTAGACTCTGAGTCTCTTCGAAACCTTCATCGTTATCATGCTCTTTGGTCTTACGTGTCGACAACGGTATATCAATTTTACCGCTTTTATCATCACTATTATTGTTCTTGTTAATTGTAAATGCTAATTTAACGTCGTCTTGATTAATTCCGGTTTGATGACGATGCCGTTTGGGACTCTTTAAATCTTCAACTTGATGGTTCTTCAATTTATCTTGCCACGCTTTCAGACGATTCTCGCGATCCTCTTCCGTTTCAGCTTTCGGTGATTCCTCATTATCAGTTGATTCGGTTGTTCGTTTATAGCGACGTGTACGTCTTGCCGCTGAGAAACGATCAAATTGTCCATCACCTAAATTTGTACTTGTATCCGGCTCATCTGGACTCGGTAAATCACGATTGCGTCCAATCAAACGACGACAAGGACTCGGTTGTGTTGGTTCGCGTTTTTCAGTTGGCGTCGGTATGAAAATTTTCCGTGTTGCTGGTGGTGTTTCGATATTATCTTGATCGATTTCAACTTTATTACTAATCGAGGATTGTTGATCGAGACTTTGTTGTGAATCACGCAAATTACTCGTTTTCATTTTATCGATATTTTGATTATCGTTAGTGCTACTGCTCTGTTTCATTATGTATAACGTTAATTTATCGGATGGTGATCGTTCAGCTAGTGTATTTATCAAATGTTTTCGATCGTTATCTTCTTCGATTGAATGCAATCGCCTGTATCTCGAATCATCTTTCGTTTCTTCCGTACTATTCGAAACGTTTAAAGTTGATTTTCGCCATGCCGATTTATCTTTTATTTGTGGTTGGACTTCTTCAACTGTTTCAATAGCACCTACAACATCCGTATTTTCAATGGTTGTTGATGGTTTCCATACAGGACAAGTTTTACGATAATTATTCTGACTGCCACTATAAACTTGTTTGCCTTCTGGTAAAGTATCTAAAGTACTGCTTCTTTCACTTTCTGAATCCATTTCGAATGATCGTCGATTAGTTAAACGATTACGTCGTCGTGTATCATCACTAATTTGATCATTTTCATTTGCTTGTAACCAAGATTCGATCTTTTGTCGCCATTCTTTCGGTTTTGTTTCTTCTTCCGGTGCCGATAATATCGGTTTCGATTCACTCAATGGTGATGGTGATGATGGCCGTTCACGATCCGACGTGAAATCAGCACTTAATAGAGCTGGACGTTTTCTAGGGCCGCTACCGCGCGCTTTCCGAGCCCAAGAACGATCTGAATTAAACATATTTTAAAAAGAATAATTTTACGAGATTATGATTGAGAGATATTCACCTAAACTACCCCAAGACTTCCGTTCTCGACTAGTATCATTGCCGGAAGCTCGTAGAAATTCCATAAGATTACCCTCATCCTCTTCGGACAATACTCGACTTCTTCGTCTTCTCAAACTACCATTTGGTGTAATATCAGGAGATTTTTCGTCTTTACCTGTTGCAGTTTCCGTATTGTTGTTGCCGTTGTTGAAGGAGCCTAAACGGCGGCGGGAGAAAGACGGAGATCCAGTTAAAGATAGCTCATCCTCTGAAGTACCATTCGCAATTTTTCTTCCCTTTAAACAGATGATTATTAAAAATTAACTAAAAAATAATGAAGATCTCACTTTTTTCATTGAAAAACTCGATCGAGGGTCGTAGATTTGCATATCAATATATGGACCTTCAGAATCCGGAGCTCCAGCTAAACATTCCACTAAAATTATCAAAAATTTTCCCCAATAAACAAATACGCAATGTACGGCAAAATTCACACTCACTTTGTCGTCGTTTAGTGGCCAATAATTCTTCTCGTTGTCTTCTCCGAGCATTAGCCTGTTCTTCTTGAATTCTTCTACGTTCATTTTCGATGACTGCTTGTTTGAATTTACAGTAAAATCCATGGAAAATCCTAAAACATTCTTCCAATTTGAATGAATTCATATCTTCACAGAAGAAGTCAGCTAATTGTTTTCGAACGTTCTCCAATTCACCCATATTTTTTTGTAGATTTTCCACTTCACGCTCGGCTATTTGAAGAAATTCCCACATTTGTTGCTTAATTTCGATTTCTGTTGTTGGTAAATCGATTTGTTTTTTCACTTTTTTAATACGTAGATCAAGTGCGTTGATTTCATTGAGCAATTGTTCGACAGTAGTCCTGAAAGTTTGCATTTTTCAAGAAGAAAAAAAAAACTAAGAAACGGGAGCGTTCAGATTAACAAAAGACAAAACTTACTTTGCAGCATCTTCAAGGACGTTGATCCCCTCAGTAAAGCTCAACAGTTTTGGATTTCGTTTTTCAGCTTGCTGAAAATAACGTTTGAAGTCTAAAATTTCGAGAAAATCCAGAGATACTTACGAGAGCCACAAAATGGATGAGATTCATGTTCGGTTTATTGGCTCTGATGTCTGTGATTTTTTGAAGAGAAGTCAGTTTGACACCAGCAGCACCTCCAGCATAGCCTCCCTAAAATCAGAATATCGAATTATACTGCGAAACTCTCCAATTTCGTTTTGTTTACAGCATTCAAAAAATTCCCAGCTACTAAAATCATATAGAGGACCTCTTTTAATGGTTTGTTCGTCATCAAATCTTGAGCAGCCATTATCATTGATTTAATGCTTGGCTCTAAATAGCTCATATTTGAGGCGAATTCTTCTTTAAGTAGCATACTTTCTATTCTCAATTTATAATTTGATAGATTAATTAATTGAATCAAAAATTTTTCAGCATTTCCTAATCTGTTAAAGTCACCATTGAATGATTTCAGCATATCCAGCTCATCGACTTCTGGTAGAATTTTCAAGAGACCTTTCAGTTTTTCAGCGCCAATATCATCATGCTCACCGTCACGGATTAATTGGATTATATCCTCATTTGAGCTGAAACATCATTAATTTCTTATCAAAAATTATGATTTAAGCAAGAATTTACCTTCTGAATTGCTTGAGGAAAATATTAACATTGAGGCTCCTTTTACCGTCCAGAAGAGTGATCTCGCAATTATCTTTGCGCATTCTTCGTTCTAACGTGTCCAAATTGCTGGAGTCCCGATTGCCTAATTTCGGGGATGAATGAGCCGATGGTGGTGCCTGTTGACAAAACAACCCCTCCATCTCCGACCAATCCATATCGGCCATTGGTGAATGTTGATGACTATAAGCCACTTGTGTCCAAATATTATTCCTACCGACTACTTTATGATTAGGGATTTTATTCCAATTGATTGTTTTCATTTTGATTTTCGGCGCCGGTATTTCCTGTTGTGGCAGCTTCTCAATCGTCATTTCCTGTTCAATTTGGGGCTTTGGTGTGATACTGCGCTGTGGCAATGGCGGCGGTGGTCCGGGTGCTGGAGGCGGCGGAACATTCGTTGGGATATTTGGCGGCGGTGGAGGTGGCGGTGGTTGTTGTAGTACTGGTGTTAAGGGTGGCGGTGGCGGCGGTGCTGATGTCGGACTCAACGGCGTCAATGATTGTTTCCGATTGAGACTGGATTCGGAACGGAGATGACAGTGACAGAAGAATTTCGATTGGGAACTAGGTGTACGTAGAAGACGATCAGCATCTTCATGCTTTTCTAATAGAGTGGCTCGATGGACTAAACGTTCAGCTGTATCCCAGATAATGTCGCTGATTGCGTCCTTTGAATCGATCCGAAGTAGATGTTGGAGGATACTGAGAAATGGAATTTCTTGAGGAGTTTCGGCGACTTGTTTTAGAATTGCATAGAAAACATCTAGGGGGGAATTGAGGTCGACGCCGTGAGGTCCGTGCAAACTTTGAGCATCATCACTATCGCGTTGTTCGTCGAACACGTCGAGTTGTACGGCCAGTTCTGGCTCTGCTTCGGCGCATTTCCTTCATCAAAACAAAGCTTCTTTTAGAATAATTATTAAACTCAAATACGAACTGCTGATTTTGCGTATTCGAACATAAATCTTGTTCTTGAGTTCAGAATTGTTTCAAGAACTAATCTGTGTTCGAACGAGCGTATGAACGCATCCGATGACTCGTCTGTATCCGGCTTAAGCGAGCAATATTGACATTCTTATCAACTGACTGATACAAAGATTAGTATGATCTTCAAATAGAAGCATGAATCACATTGATCGACGGTTCAATGAAACTCGATTTACATAAAATCGATTCTCACAGGTGCATAAAACTGATGACAATGACTTAAAGTTTATTGTTTTAGAAGACACACTCATACATACCTTAAATTGTTTAGTACCGGAAGTAGATGACATCCTGAAAGAAAACCCAATATGAATAATGAGCATTTCTAGAAATTTTAAAATATGACTTTGTTTAGAAGATGTAATAAAATCAACAATACGACTGAAGAATGCATAAATTCAACAATTACGTAATAGAAATGGATTATTCTAAGGAAGTCACCATTTAAGGCGAAGATTGTATATTGAAACTATTAATTAATATCAATCTTTATTATTATATTGTTTCGATATTTATGATTTATTAAACAAATAGTCTTTTCTAACAAGACAAACAACATAATAATCTCCATTTATGGCCAATTAAAAATGGGTGTTATAAGAAAATTACCTATAAACTCATTACGAAGTCGGACACGATCTGTTAATCTAGCCGTTGATATGATAAGGCAATTAATGAAAGCAACTAAAGCTGTTTGATAATCAACAACTGTTGCCCGATCCAATTCTTGAACAATCACATTCAGTCTATATCTCTCACCTTTCAATTTCTGCAAAATACAAAATTTTTATTTAAACAAAATTACATAATAATAATATCAGTTTATCTGTTATTCCTAAAGGCATGAAACAAAAAACTTGGATGCAGATTTGAATATCTCATCTTATGCAAGTATGCATAATTATTGCAATTTTTTTTCGTTGTTGTTGCAAGCTTCGAAAATGTCGACAATTTGTAATTGTATTATTTCAACAAAAGTACGCCCTTAAGACGTGAAATTGAAAAGTAAATAGCTTTCCATTTTATGTAAATTGAATATTCTCACACAAAAACTATTGATTTTCCATTTACAATTATCAGATGGAATTAGTTATTAAAGAATGAGAATTGTTAATAAACGCCTACTAGAAAATAAACTGAAAGCTTTTCATACAGCGAAATTATCAACTCAACTATGATATCTAGATCACGTCAATTATTTTCTATCCTAAGATGGGATATTTGAGCCTTGATTCAGTAAAAGTTTGTCAATAATCGAGTGACAAAAATTACGCCAGTGGTTGCAAAACGTCGACATTGACCTTAAAATTGGCGTCATCTGGGACCCAATTTCCCATTTCGATGATTTTAGCCATTGGAAATTACCTTGAATTTCGCCCGTTTTCTTTCGTAATATTATACAGAAAATGGCTAATTCAACAATAATAGAACAACGAACCTTGTAATGTTCTAATGTATCAAGAGCTCGAGCATGTCCCTCTTCGTTATGTACGCATAAAGCTGATAAAAGTTCGAAAACTTGCTTTTTCACTGTTACATTATTCGTATCTAAGGCTGCTGCCAATTTTCGTATATATTCTGGATTTTCAACAATAAAATCAAGGCCTATCCGAGAGTCCATTGTGGGCATCATCTGTTGCCTGAAACCAAAAATTGAATCAAAATTATCATTTCGTACGTTTTAGGAAAATGAGGATAATAATTGAAATGAAAAAATTGTAGAGTAATTTTGTTTTTTATCATTTTTTAAACGTCAAGACTCATTTATGGAAGTAATTACATCAATTAGAAATAATAAACTGTAATTTTCACATTATGTCGCAATTGTCTTTTTTGTCCTTATAATTTCGTGAGCAATTCACACGTGTTCCAAAATAAAAGCTGATACTTTAAAGTAAACGCGAATTAAAGGTGCGAACACACTAGACGTGCGGATTATAAAGCTAGATACACACTTGATGCACGAATGCTCGAGCATGTGAAACGATAGAAATTGACAGTTGAGGGCTCGAGCCAAACAAAATTTACTGATTACGAGAGAATTGACTCTTCTCGAACATGAATGAATTGGTGTTTTTTCTTTGTGAAGTGGCTAAAGGGAAGTCGTTACGAATCTCGAAAACCAGAATGATTGTATTACCAGTTCGCCTACTTATTGTCTATATTTGCATGTGGCCGGACGCTTAATCGCTACGAATTATAAAAAACGATTTTATTGAAGTAATATAAGAAGGAGGAAAAAACGGGGGAAAATTGCAGAAAATCAACCGCAGGGCTCTACTGCATTATGCTTGATTAATTCCACCATGCAATCATTAGAAAATGACGATTAGGCAATCATTTTACTTTTAAACATATGTTGTTACGTGCTTATTATTAATAAAAAGCCTTAAAGCATCCCATCGATTCAGAAAATTAGCATTCTAAGAATGTTGTAGTGATCGAAAAAACAAACTAGCCTTTTATCTGCATTATTGATTTGCATATTGACCAATAGAGAACAATGTAAAATTATTATATACGAAAAAAAATTATTTAAAATAAACCAAATGACTGGTTATACATGTAGGTTAATCTTGATTGTGGTGTGTCAAATTGAATATTTGCATAAAATCAAGTGCATTCAGATCTGGTCGATATAGTGGCGTCAAAATTCAATTGTTAAATGAACGATAATGAAACGAGTAAATTCGGATAACAGGAGAAATTTCAACGTTTTCTCGATTTATCTCAGAAATTGTTATTGTCTTTTTAATGCATTTTGTCACTTTTACTTTACTGGTAATTTTTTTAAGTGCCCATAAATTGAAGAGAACCGTTTTTACAATTTAATCACCGAAAGCTCCAATTCCATCATAAAATTATTTTGGTGAAAATGATGATTATTGTGAAACGCTTCTCGAAAATATTTCATTTCATTTCTGTCTTATCATTTGTTGAATTTTTGATAAATTGTTCATTATTCATTGACATTAGGAGATTTGTCAATTAAAATTGTGGTTTAGATTTCTATTGTTCTCGACATAAATTTATAGAAACGATTTCCATCATAAACTAGATCGCATTCTTTGAATATTCGCTTAATTAAAACTACTAAGAAAAAAATAATTAATTATACATAACGTCCCATTGCGATTTCTCCAATTAATTATAGCCTTAACTGATCCAAATTTATCTATCATTTGATTTGATCACTTTTAAAGCTTTTGTTCAATCAATTTGACAAGCTCGAATTCGAAAAGTCACAAAGGCTCACTTTCACTGATCACTGATTGATCCCTATCATTAAAGGTGGAAAATCGGTCATTTTAGGGGGGCTAAAGAGATAAAAGATTAATTTAACGGATGCGGCTATAAATTGCGAAAAATTGGAGACAAAAACGTCCAATTTAGTTCTTTGAGACAGTGAACGACCTATATATTCATGAAATTTCGAGATATTCGGTTCATTATAGGAAAACAATACAATTACCCCCCAGTGTGTTTTAGTATATTTGTAATTTATTTCAAGACACAATTTGAGATTTCACAATTATTTTATGCTCTCTATTTTATTGTTATATATTTAAAATCGAACCTCATAAATCACATATGTATTATCTCATATTCATTAGCAATATTGTCAAAGTTTAAGTCAAATAGTCACGCCCAATTTTAAAATTAATCACAACTATTTCACTATTTGCAACAATACTTGAGCTATTTATCAAAAATACCGGAGGTTTTTTCGAAATTACTTGACATTAATAATTCTCTTACCAGGAAGTCAGTTTTTTCGAGAGACTTTCAGCGGAGATTCTCTCAATCAGTTGAAGAAGTGGCCACACGTGTAGTATGTAAATTCATTACTATCAACATTATTATTATTATTATTATTATTATTATTAATAATAACAGTTTGATGTTGTGTTTCGATAAAGCAATTATTAGAAAATTGTGTCAAGCCAGATAAGAAACGAATCGAATTATAGAAATAGAGATATCAATGGTGCGGTCAAGTTTAGCTTGCAGCTTTTTCAACAATAGCCCATGATGTTTGATTAAATCTGAATAAAAGGTATTCGCGAAAGAAAGTCTCCAAGGCACTCAAGTCGCAGAAGAAAAAAAACCTAATTAATTACTTTGAAAAATTCGAGACCCAGATTGATCCTCGAAATGTTCTCGAACTCTATTTCATTTGTTACTCCACAGCTCCAATAATTCAAGAATGACTAATCGAAATAAATTAAAAAAAAAAAACAGTGACTGTCCTTCTGATTGAGGGTCTTTTGAGGGTGCAACGTCCTAATCGTAGTAAATAGTTTTCGAGATATTGCCCTTTAAATCTAGACAAATACAAGCATTAAATTTTATATATTTCGAGATTGAGCGATGAATATTTCATCACTATACGTTTA
>JAZBGZ010000018.1:75180-98580 GCA_037414795.1 Stenodera caucasica
ATAATATAACAGTAGCACAGTTTTTAATAGACAACTTTCACTAATAAATTGTTAATTTTCATTTTATCTAACCTAATTTTTTATTTAACACTGATATGGGAAAATTATTTGAGGAAATATTGGAAAATATGTAGTAAAGAATAGAATAAATTATTCAATAAAAATAAATGATTTAATAACACAAAAATTCATCACATATGTTAGATCACTACAATTAAATGAAAGAGGCCGATTTTTCTATGACAGTTTGAAGGTTGTCAAAATCTCGTCTAGTTGGCACTTTCGATTGTCATTGTGGCGGCAAATTCTAACTCACTAGAGCAAAAACTGTATTTCACGTGATACTTATCAAATTTTCCAATAAAATTGAGATTTTATCAATCAATAATAATAAAATACAAAGACAGGTGACTGAGGTACTTGATTTTAATTAGAAAATTATAAATGTTACTGGAGCTACAAATATATTGCATCATACGACTCACTAGGTTGGCAGTAAATTTGATTGTCAATAAAAAGCGCGAAATTTAAATTTAATTGAAAAATTAAAAATTTTATTTTGACGAATTCGATTTTCGTTGGACTAATTTTCGCACATCAAATGATAGCTCGTATAAAAATTGACAAATAATCGTATTATAGTATCAATTTTATTACAGTTCAATAATTATAATTACATCACATCTAAAATTAAACTGGCAGTGTTTGTAAAATATATGTACATTTCTTTATTACTTATCTATGAATTCTTTTATCTTAATTTCGACAAATATAAATAGGTGCTATAACAACAGTATTCTCAAAAAACAAAATCAATTATCAAAACTAAATTCCATGGAAAATCATCAAAGATAAGTCATTTGTTTGGATTTTGATCAGACAATTGAATATCATTTAAAACAAACAGGACCTATAGAAAAGCCGAACGCTTGATTCGGCAATCCATAATCAGTTGGATAAAAATCAATAATTGGTAGTTGAGTCAATTTTTTCGTCTTAATTTCAAATATCGTTTCGCTGTTACTTCTTCTACTACTGCATCCATCTTTGATTATATCCGGCCTATTCGAATTATACGAAAATTCTTGATCATTATCGCCCAATAATTTTATAGCTAAATCATATTTGAGTTTCACTTCATTATACCAAGCAGCACTATTTTCGCAGGTGTAAGTGAAATTTTGATGTGCTTCCTGAGATAGAAGTCTCAGGAACGTCATTTGGACCATACCAATTGTATCGTAAGTTATCTGTAAGAAGACAGTTTATGAGGTGAGGAAGAAGCTGAGTTTTCTCAACTTACACGAAATCCTCCGCGTAATTTGGAGTACCATTTTCTGTGTTTTCCTTCTCTACGCCATGGTATATTTGGCATACTGGCAGTATGAATATCGGGATAAACACAAGTTTCACCTTGTCCACTTATATTACAGTAGACGTAAACGGCATCATCAATCATCCCTAAATTAGGATCGATCCAGTACCAACCTATCCAGAGATAGAAAATTTTTAATTAGGGTATTGGTCAAAATTTCAATGATAAATACCATCAGAAAAATGAGGATGTCCGTAGTACAAATCCCGACAAGTTCGTGCAGGATTTTCTTTAGCTCCAACTGGTTTTCTGAAAGTCTCCAAATCTTGACGCATCGTATAAATAGTACTATACATTTCCAAGAATTTACCATTCAATTCTTCTTCTTCTTCGTCTTCTGCGATATCTCCTCTTTTGGATGATACTCCATCTTTATATTCCGTACTTCAAGCAAAACAACAATAAAATTATCATTTTATCGAAATCGAAAACAGCTTACATCAACTCTTCAACATCTCTTCGGATTCTTGGTAGTTCCCTTTCGAATAATAGTTCTGGTGGTATTAATGGCATTTCGGCTGGAGGCCCTGGAGGCCCAGGTGGACCCAATAATCCCGGTTCACCTTTTATTCCAGTCTGCCCATCTGCTCCCTTAGGGCCAGGTGGGCCTTCTGGACCTGCAGGTCCTGGCGGACCATCATTACCTTTCATACCCATCACACCTTCGGGTCCCTAATACACTTTGTTGAAATATTATATAATTCATTCACATTTCAAATTTTACCGTATTTCCTTTAGGTCCTTCTGGCCCAGGAGGACCTCTATCACCTTTTTGACCTTTTTCACCCATTTCACCCTTCAGGCCAGTCATTCCTGACTCTCCTCTATGTCCCTTAGGGCCCCGTCTGCCTCTATCACCTTTTTGTCCCTTAGCTCCAGCCGGTCCAACTTTCCCTGTCAAACCTATAAGGCCAGTTTTGCCTATTGGTCCAGCTTCTCCCTTGTATAAATTATTAATGAGAGGGTATTTTTTTCTTTAATATTGACTTACTGCAGGTCCCGGTGCTCCGCGTAGTCCAGGAGAGCCTGGTAGCCCCGGAATTCCTTCCGGACCTGGTGCTCCTTGTAATCCTGGCGGTCCTATTGGACCTATATCACCTTTTTCACCAGGTAAACCAGTATTACCTTGAGCTCCTGGTGGTCCTTCGTCACCCTAAAACAATGATAGTCTTGGGATTGTTATTGAGATCTTATTGAATAGTTTACCGGTTTGCCAGGGGGTCCTATAGGACCTATTTCTCCAGGGGGACCACTTATACCAGGTGGTCCAGGTGCACCTTCTTTTCCATCATCGCCATCTTTACCGGGATCTCCTTTGATTCCAGGCGGTCCAGATGATCCTGGAGGTCCTGGAAAGCCTATTGCTCCTGGTACTCCAATGGCACCCTCTATTCCTTGCTCTCCTCTTACTCCGGGTGGTCCTTGAGGTCCGGCCTTCCCTTCATCGCCTTTGGCTCCTATAGATCCCGTTTCACCCTTAATCAAACTAGTATATTATATGCTATCCTGAATATTGTAATATTAGATTTACAGGTTTCCCATCAGCTCCTGGTGGACCAGTTTCTCCTGGTGGACCTGCATCACCCTTAGGCCCTCGAAGACCTTCTGGACCAACTGGTCCTTGTATGCCATCACTTCCTTGTGAACCTTGGCGTCCTGGTTCTCCAGGAGGTCCAGGAGCTCCTATTGGTCCTTTTTGTCCAATATCACCCACTTCTCCTTTGATTCCAGGAGGTCCTGGAAGTCCTTGAGGTCCAATTGATCCAGCAAGTCCGGGTGATCCTATAGGACCATCTTCACCCTTTTGACCTTGTCGACCTATCTCTCCAGGAGGGCCTTTTTCGCCTGGAGGCCCCATTGGTCCTGGCTCACCTCGCTGACCTGCTGGTCCTTGACTACCAATAGGGCCCTGTTTAAAATTTTAATGATTAGTAAGAAATTGCGTGGTTGATTTCAATTACAGTTTCTCCACGACTGCCTTTTATGCCTTTTTCACCAGAAGGACCAATTTCTCCTTTATCTCCATCCTCACCGGGAGGTCCTACTGGACCAGGTACACCTGTTAGCCCTCTAGCTCCAGGTAGCCCATCTCTACCAATTGGACCAGGTAGACCTCGTTCACCTTGCTCTCCTTTTATGCCAACAGGACCAGCTGATCCTGGTGGCCCTCTACGTCCCTCATTGCCTGGAGGTCCATCTTTACCTGGTTCTCCTTGCTGACCTTTATCACCAGTTGCGCCATGTGGGCCAATTGGGCCTGTATCACCTTTCAATCCTGGTGAGCCCTTGATTAATGGGTAATTTATTGTGATTATGTTATTTATTACAATATTTTTTATGCTCAATATTTACCGGAAGTCCAGATAATCCTCTCTCGCCTGGGAAACCAGGCAATCCAGTAGAACCTGGAGGACCAGGATCACCAGCCGGGCCTGGAGGACCAGCAGGACCTTCTTTTCCTATCTCACCTGGTGGACCAGATTCACCCGGAGTTCCTGGAGAACCAGGTGCTCCCGGTTCGCCAATTGGACCAGGCTCGCCAGTAAGGCCTGGAGGGCCAATCACACCGGGGGCACCTATAGGACCAGGATGGCCCGAATCACCCTAAAAAAGTTTTACGTTATATCTTCAATGATAATAAAAGTCAAAATAACTGTACAGGAGGTCCTCTTTCTCCCGGTGGCCCTGGCATGCCGTCTTTACCATCAGATCCTCGAGGGCCTTGTGGTCCTATAAATCCACGAGGTCCTTCAAGACCTGGGAGGCCAATTTCACCTTGTGGTCCCGCAGGCCCTGGTTGTCCACTATCACCCTTAGGCCCAGGTGAACCTTCACTTCCACGACGTCCTCGGGCACCACGAAATCCTCTAGGTCCCGTTTCACCCCTTTCACCTTGAGCACCAGCATTTCCCTAAACCAATGAACAATTTTTTGTAACTTTCATCTGATTTATATCTAATAATTTACCCGCTCTCCTTTTTCTCCTGAAAAGCCTTCCTTGCCTGGCGCACCTTTGTCACCTTTTTCTCCTGTATTACCAGGATATCCCACCATCCCTCTAGGTCCCTCTTTCCCTTTTTCTCCAGGAGGTCCAATAATACCACTTTCACCTCTAGGTCCATCAGAACCTTTAGGTCCCTCTGCTCCTTCAATTCCTGGTATTCCAGGTGCTCCAATTGGTCCCTTATCACCTTTCGAACCAACATCTCCTTTCTCTCCCTCCAATCCTTTTGTACCCTTGTCACCTTTCTCTCCCTGTAGACCGCGTTTACCTTCATCACCTTTGAGTCCACGTAATCCAGGAAATCCAACAGGACCTTGGACACCAATAGGTCCTTGATCTCCTTTGACTCCCGGCATTCCTGGATGTCCAGTATTACCAGGTGGGCCTTCTGCTCCAGGAAATCCTGGAATGCCTGGTTTACCTGTAGGGCCCTATATTCAATGATTAAATTAATGTATTTCTATAGAAATACTATTCACCGTCATTCCTGGTGGACCAAGTAAGCCTTGAGGACCTGGTGGACCCATTGTACCTGGTGCACCAATTTGTCCGGGAGCTCCTGATGCACCAGGTGGACCCGGAACTCCTTTATTTCCTTGTGGTCCTTCTACACCTGGTATACCAGGTGCCCCTGACACTCCTGGAATTCCTCTAGGACCAGAAAACCCTCTAGGTCCCATTTCCCCGGGCATTCCAGGTAATCCCGGAGGTCCTTCATCACCTTGTAAGCCAGTATGGCCCCGTGGACCAGTCTCTCCAATATTTCCCGGAGCGCCTTTTTCTCCTTTCTCCCCAAGCAATCCTGGCAGGCCAATTAGACCTTGTTCTCCTTTAGCTCCAGGCGGTCCAGTTGCTCCACGATCGCCATCTCGTCCGGGACGACCTCGTTTGCCTTCTCTTCCAGGTATTCCAGATGGCCCCCGAATTCCTCTCAATCCCTATTAGATTCAAATTATTTTCAAAAATTACGAAGAAAATGTTTGAATTTAAATTACTGGTTCACCAATTTCACCAGGCTCTCCTTTTGTTCCTTCAGGACCTGGAGGGCCTTGAGGGCCTGGAATACCAGTCAAGCCCATTGGGCCATCAGCACCTCTCATCGACATCTTAAAAAAAACTCTTACTCAAGAATAAAATTGATTAGGATTATTACCATATGCTGAGATAAAAGCTGTCTAAACGCCTCAGTTTGAATATCAGGGCCTTTCTCATTTCCTTGAGCATTCAACTATAATCAATTAAAAATCAAAATCGACAAGACTCATTTGTTTTTTTTTTAACTATCTTACTGGTATCATAAAAACATGTCCTGCTGGACCAGGAAGACCACGCATACCAGGTATTCCACTTCTGCCTTCCTCGCCTTTTGGTCCTGGTGGTCCTGGTAATCCAGGTGGACCCGGATAACCTCTAGGACCTGGAAAGCCCCTGTAAGGATTCTGTGGATAAGAATCGTAATTTTCATCCGGTAATATCGTCGCCCATCCATCTGTTTCAGGTTCCGTTCCTTCCAAAGACCCATTGGAATTGGGACGGCCTAGAGAGGTATCAGAATCGAGTTCTTCTGTCACGTCACCTCTTGTCGAAGAGGTTATCATCAATTCGTTAGAACTCTCAGTATCCACAAGAAATGTGAGAGTACTCGATTCTTCCGGTAATCCGTCATATCCTGGAACTTATCCAAATTGTAACATTTCAACGAAGATAAATTATTGGTCAATACCAGTATTGAAGTTTCTTATGCTACTTTCAGTAACTAATTGATAAGAAAATGTTTCTCGTCCTGATCTATCTCTGAGAATTGTATCACAATCTTGAGCATGGTAGGAACATAATTCGTAGGCTTCATCAGGTGTTGGTGCTATTTTGAATAATTCTAAATCGCCCTGTAGGAATAAATTCGTGATTTTGGAGTTTGGAAGAGTAATTTTTTTTCACCTCAAAAGAATCATCGTCAGCTAATTCGTGACCAAGGGTCATGATTCCGCTCACACTCAATCTAGAAGATGACGTTCTTGCTAGTGATTTGGTGATAGTTTCGTTACAATCTTTAATCAAAGTGATGGAATCGCCTTTAACACTGAAACTCAATCGATGCCACCTGGAAAAAAATTTGACGTATTTTCTCTTAGAGAAATACTAAAAAAATTTCACCTACTTCCCATCATCAATCTCTGTATCAAACGAAATCAGATTATTCTCTTCTGGCATCTGATCAATATCTTCATAATAAAAACTAACGTCTCTTCCGATTGATATAGCAATTTGTTCATCGCCCTCATCGCTATATAATGTGAATAAGGGATAAATTTTCCCTGAAATTCAATTTTCCCCGTAATATCAAATGAAAATTTATTACATTTGAATGTTTATACGGTGCATACCTGGATTGGATTTAACAACAATAAGTATGGAAAAATCGGGTGGAAAGCCTTGTGGAAAATATTCACTTGAACTTAATGAGATTTTTGCACGCTGATCGAAGCGATAAGCCCAATCGTTTCTTAACGGTTGAATTGTTGCTGTATTATTGAAACATCTGCCTAAAATCCGACGAATACCCGATGGCTCTGACCATAAATCAGATATGTGGACTAAATCGATGATATTATCTGGAAATAAATTCGATTCATCGAACCATCGAGAGATTCATCTCAAATATAAAATAATCACAAAATTTTTTAAATTAAATTGCACACAAATAAAATCGCATTGTTCTCATTATTATTAAGCTGCGTTCTCACTGAGGCGCGCTCATTAATTTTTTTTAATGATTTAGACATATGCTCGTTAAAATCGATGAGAATAATTTATTATCATCGAAATAAACAATTTTCGGTTCTTTGCGATAATTGGAGCTTTAGAGCTGCGAGAGAAGAGAATACTCGGAAATTATAATTCATCAGCTTAATGAGCTTACAATTTCATTTACAATGAAGCCTAATTAAAAAAAAAAAATGATGTTCTTCAAAAAAGTTTAAATCTACATTACGATACTATATTTTGTTGGTATTCTAGGACAAGATCTCTATACTCATCTTCTCGAGCTTTCAATAATATTCACTGAAAATATCGAAAAATTAAACTCACCGTTTTGTGATGAAACTGGAGCGACTATCCAGCAACAAACCAAAAATATATAAAAATAATTCCAAATTTGATTACAATTGGCCTTCAGGAACATGACTGAATTCGCCCTTATCACTAAGAAAGAAGAATTATTTATTTAGTCTCATTCAAATTAAGGGATGAATAATTGTGAGAATGCGCCGAGACGATGTTCGGGAGGTGGGAAATGGAGTGCTAAATTGAAAATTTTCTCAAACTCGGAAAAAGGAAGAAGATTCTAATTATTTGCATCAATCCAAATCTTCATAGTTTAGAATGAGAATCAATCACTTGGTTAAATCGGGAGTTTTCTCGAAAAATGAGACAGTTGTTTTAACAATATTTTTGAAATAAAAGCAATTCTAAAGAATTCGATGAGCTTTATTTATTCATCCATGTGTGTTGTTTTCTGTTCAAATTAACATCAATCGTTTTGTTTCAAATTATTCACCTCTCTCTGAACGTATTTTATGAATTAGTCCGAATTTTCTTTCAATTTCCACTTTTCTGTTCCAAAAACGAAATTAATTTGGAAATGAAACAATATACGTTATCAAGTAAATTCATTATTCTGTTTATTTGAAAATTATATACAATTTGAATGACGTCCGTAGACGGTGGAAATTTGTGAAATTTCCAGGAAAACTCATGATCTATCCGAATAATAGGCAATTATAATCACTTAGTGTTGAGGTGCGAGCTTTCACACTTTCCCTATTCGATTCTATCGTCTTGCTTAAAGTGCTACAGACCGCAAAGTTGGGTACTTTCAACGCGCCACTTTTTCCCCAATTATTGAAAAAAAATATACCACAACCACACCCTTTGAGATCTATCGAAATTATTTATTTGATTATTGAGCTTGATTTATTTTTAGACTTGGAGAGAGAATGAATTATTGGTGTCACACCATCATCAAGTGTCGTTATTTTAATTGAAATTAATCAAAATTTTATGATTTCAATATTGAGGCTCTAATTCCAGTACAGTTTGGAACAATTATTTTTTTTGAGGTCGGCTAACTTGGCTCCGATCTCGCAAAAGTTGGTTCTTCCTCCCTCATTGGGAGGATTTTCCGACATTTCTCAAAGAATTTATTATACTTGCCTTAGATTTAAGTCACGATCCTTAGCAAATCCATTACTATAAAATTCACAATTTCTCTTCAAATCTTGCGTCAATGAAACGGAATAATTCGGACGCGCTCCTTCGATGAGGAACTCTAAACTAACTGAATTCCAACATCATCAAATTTAAATTAAACATCTGTATGACACTTAATAATTATTAAACCACACACAAACAACCACTCGGACTCAATAAATTTCCAGAACATCATCTGGAGAAATAGTTTAGATCTAGTTCAAAACAGTAAAATGAATAATCATTTGAATTCGTATCATTCGATTTATATAGAAAGTAAATTTGAGATTCAAAAATTTCAGGGGGTTCAGCGGATAAATTAGGGGTTGAACAAGTGAAGTCTATACCAAAATTTATTTTATATCGGATTTTATGTAAACGAAATAATAAAATTGAGCATTTTATGTTAAAATATCTTAAATTGATTTTAAAGCAGTATTTTCGGTATAAAATGCATTTTCTATGCATAAATTCTGTTATTTTTATGTACGTTTCGTGTTCATGCGGCGACATTTATCGTTTCGTTTTACATTCTACGCAACCCGTTGACTATAGAAAAATAGCTCAAATTCGCCACATTTTTCCCCTAACGTTTGTTGTTGACTAAACGATTTCATCCCCTTCAAATCTATCTCCACTTATAAAACACACAATCTAGGGCATCGAACTTTTCGTAGACGTCCTATTTTCGAAGACTTGTACATTGGCGTCTTTTTAATTTGATCGATTAGTGTTTTTTTGCTTCTTTTTTTTTGGTGCAATCGCCCACAGGAAATAAGATTAAAGCAAAACTAATAAAATTTCGAATAAGTTGGAAAACTTTCATGGCATAAATTGTGAAATAACTCTTCATATCAATTCATCAGTTGAGAATCTTTGTGAATTTCCTTAATGAATAATAATTTCCTGAATAAATAATTCGAATTCTATTTGACTTGAGGCTAGAAGTTTTGCCGGGTTTGTGCTTTTTCATCAAGTTAAAATTAATCGATTCCGCATGACTTGTTCAATAAAGAAAGGATTTCAGATTGTGCTTTTGAACATGGCGATAATGTTTTTTTTTGTGTTTTTCTTGTCAAGCATAATTTTTCCCTAGGGTTGTTTCGATAATAAACGTTGCGTAAGTAACTGTTGTGCATCCATTAATTTACACCTTACAAAGGTGTCAATCGATAACGATAATAAAGCTAAATTCAAAATAAACATATGATCTATATATAGAGAGAGATAGAGTTAATAGTGAATCTATCCATTTATCTATCGTTCTATAGGAAGTATTTGTTTCTCTCAAGACAAAAGCACAACGTTATATTGTAAATATAAGAAGACGTGGCTGATATAAGGGCCAAGTCAGCTTATAATGTCGATATGATAGTGTCAGAAATTATGGAATATTGTTCCAGAAATAGGGTTGATCCTTGATCCTTTATGGGGAAAAATCAAATTCAATCGTTTCGTAAAGTTGAAATCTCCAGAAAATACTCACACACATTCTCATCCATAAAATACCACCAACTTGAAAAATGATCGTCTAGTGGAATTTCAGTTGGAATTCGGCATCCCGAAATATGAGGTGTCAATTTCAATGGAAATACTCCAGATTTTGCTAGAGATAACGGAAACTTCACCATCTCTTGAATTGTTCGCAACAAGATCGGATTGCACAGTCCTTTAAACGATATTTGTCGATATTTGATCATCTAAAAGGATTGGATTGGACTTGGAACGTTTCAGATCAGATTCAACGATTTCGTATTGTTACTTTAATCCGAGTATGAATGAGTTTTTCCATAAAAAATTTGTTGTGAGAATATTGGAAATTTCTTTAGAAATTCACCTGGATCGTCTCCGGTGTATTGTCAATTTTCGAGTCTTTGTCCCTGTTTTTATATATATATATATATATATTTTCCAATATCTATCAATCGGGAAAATACGCCGTAACATATTGATATGTTGAATTTTCATCAGTCAATATTAATGCTATTGACCCCAGGCTATCAAAAGAGATTTTATCAAACGACGATTGAGAAAGATTGAATTCTATTTTGCATACGATCTTATTGATATTAGTTAAATTGACATGGAAAAATGTGGAATGAATTGAATGACTTTGTTAAATTACAATATATTTTAAATTCACTATCTATTTATAGAACATAAATTACATTACAATATTTTGTTATAAACTGCAATGGAAATCAATTTTCTAAATACTAGATGCAGATTAAACGGGGAAACTACAGTAATTTACATCAAATTTACAAGTACAAGTTTTTTGGATATTAATCAAATTTTTCGATATTGTAATGATCGAAATCAATCCTGAAAATGTCCAGTTATTATTGATTTTATTGCATATGTCTATCTAAATATTTTATAGATATGGCCTTAATTTGTGACGAAAATAAACTCAATCAAATAGAATCACCGCAGTCTTTTTAATTGTTTTATTTAAAGAAATCGAAAAAGGCGATTTCCATCGAATCGAGCCATCGTACAGAGGTCATTTCATCGAATTTTAGAGCCGTTATAACAACAAACAAATTTCAATGGGATCATCTAGGCCATTTGTACAACTTTTGATTATATCATTCTACCAATAAATTGAGACTGATTTCCTGAACGATCCAATTAATAATTATAATTGTTTTACAAATAAATATAGACGTCGATAATAATGATTGAACTGTGCGATTGATCAAATGGATAATGACCTTGTTGGATAGTTTCGAAATAGTGAAAATCGCCATTTTCTATTGATTAGTTTTTAGACAATTTAGCCCCATCTTAACGGTTGTCCTTGCATCCTTGCCCTAGTTTGTGTATTAATATTCGTATCTAATTCTAATCCTGGATTACTTCTAATCGGTGTTCTTTGTTTACCAATATTGCTGAATGGTCCCCAACGTCCAATCATGGCCAAAGCACGTTTATTATTTGGAAATTTCGGCAGAAGCAAATCGTAGCCAGAATCTGTGAAAAAATTTTTAAACAATAATAACGATAATTGTGATTATTTGGAAAATTCTTTTTTTGTTGTTTTCCATCCACCGGATGGGAATATTGTGGGTGATTTAATTCGACTTGAGGGAGTTTTATCGTCAACTTCCGGTTGGAGAACATTACGGATTTGATCGAATTCAATAAAATTCCAACAATACAAACAGATCAGTTCGAAATAAATAGACGAATTATCGAAATCACTATTTATTTTTTATATAAAAACTATTGAAGTATTTATGGTGTTATATTAACACAGTTTTATCGTTAATATAAGGTGAGCATGTCGAAAACAAATTATTTTTATATAGTTGTGAAAATATAACTTTAACGTTAAATTAGAAATTTTATGTTACCAACAATCATAAAAGTCTCACGCTATCAAATCTAGCAACAAATAAAGTACAAATATCGCGACTATAATTAACGCAATATTCAGATCGAGTCGCGATCCTCATGTAAGTCCGCCAAAAATTCATCAGGAATAGGGACGTAATTAGAGATAATGACTCGATCTGAATCCTTCACTTATCGTGAGAATTTTGACCTGACAGTTAAAGGTTCATCTACACATGGCGATTGAGGCTTCGCCTACATATCCAAACAAAGTTTACAAAACGAACGATTCCCATTTAGAAAAATCGACTCGAATATTCATCAATTCAGACAGGATTCAATGCAATAAAGACACGCTACTATTGAAGATGGCAATACTGTAAATTAAATTTCGAATTTCGTAAAAAGTATTTTCGTGTATGTGCAGCTTTATTTTTGTAGTCAACATTGATAGTTGACCCAATATTCACCGAATATTCAAATCAGAATTTATTTCCGATAGTCTTTCATTGATAAGTTTGGGGATGGAATTGATCGGATTACCGCCCCTGATTCTCTTATTCAACCGATTTATTGGGAAAATTCGAAAATTATTCAAAGACCTCACCTGAGCTGTATAGTTCCTGTTGTTGGAAATCTCGTTGACTGTACTTCGAAATTGGATCTTTTATTTCTAGGTAATTCTCTGGATCGAATCGTTGAGGCCAAAATGGCCCTTCTAACGGCTGGTCCTTGGGTCGGCACTCTACCAATACAGTACAAGATATTATTGTTGTCAACAATATTAATCGCCACATTGTCTGTGAAGAAAACGAGAAAAGAATATTTTATGATAGTGACGTTGCAGCATTAAAAACCATGTAATTGGTTAGTATTTACTTCAGTTTTTATTTTATGTGGATATTTATTACTTTAATACGGATACAAATAATGAATGTCGGAAACGAGATCGATCTTTATTTATCGTCAATGATTCCGTGAAAAATTGACAACAGGACTCGAATAATTTCATATAGAAGCGATTAATTCGGGAATTTGTCGCGCACGATCAAAACTATTTTTCATAGTGTATGATCCGCTTTATAATAACAATCGAGGAACTGATCGATTCTCTGGCTGAATCAACTGAATTTCTAACAAACTTGAAAACTGTCAATACCGAATTCGGCATTTTGCTCCTTATCAATTTTGATGAGATCTCGGCCGAATTCGGATCAGATCATTAACGCCTACAATTGGCTCAAAGCTATTCAACAATAATGAAGAATGGACCCCATCTGAATAGTAGTCTGAATAAAAACTGGCACTAATCTCAAGAGGGTGAACGATAAAATGTTAATTTTCTTTTATATCTTGACTCATTGCTTTAGGTAAGCGAGCCGGATGTTTTTATTATTAATAAATTAAGGAAACAAATTATTTTTTTCAAGGCGCTTAATCAATGTTTTGTTATGGTATAATTGAAAAAGTTCCCGTTCAGACAATGTGAGTTTCTTAAGCAATTTAACTTGTTTGATGGCATCGTTGCAAAGGTTACAATTCCGGCCCTTTGACAATCAAACTAAAGGAACGCTCCACACTAAGATCTTGACGAACATGCTAAACCAACCAAACGAGAATAAACTTGATAATATTGCATGTGTATAGAATGTGAATTCTATTGATCGAATTATTTCTACCACCTACCAATAAATTCTTGGATATTCCGATAGAAATACTTCAGTCTCTCAGAAACTTGCTTAACTCACTCTTATTTATTTAATTTAAGAGATTTTACGTGCGTCGCTTGTAAAAATAATCCATTAGTATGCTCAATCTATATTATCACAAGAGTTCTTATAATAATAATAATAATAATAATAATAATAATAATAATAATAATAATAATAATCATAAAAATAATAGAAAAAAAAATGTTCAGATCTGGGAAATACCGCAAAAATTCAACTCAGCTTGGATCCGAAAATTGACAAATTCCAGTCCGTTATCAGTTACGCGAAGAGCAATTTTCTTCTAAAGATAATAAAAATTGAGTTGAATAGAGTGGATAATTATCCCATGGAATACTTCAAATATCTTCGGGAACAAATAGATAGGGTGCGGAATTTGTAATTATACAGTTGATGAGTTCATTTTTTCCGGGATTTTTGATGAGATATATTGTTGACTTTTGATAGAATAACGTCAATTTCCATCGAATAGAAATATTAAGAACGTTTATAGAGTTGGAACAAATTCAAAATACAGTCTCTATTTAGCTTACAACGTATTCAAATTCACATCATTACAGCTGCGCCTTTTTATTATTACATAATCCAAATTGGACGCTTTATGCCAATATTCCATATGAAAAGTAGGCTTTTTACAACTTATATTAAATTAAAGTTGAAAGCTTTTAATAGAACACCAATTATATTGAAGGAAACAAAAAGGAGACGACGCCAACTGGACTATTCTACAAAGGTAAGAACTTTCAACCTATTACGAATTTCTCAAATTCGATTAAATCGTAGTCATAGATCGTATTATATTCAACCGTCAGATTCCCTGATCTGAAGGTCAATTCGATATCGGGAATTTTCTTTATGCTTCATGGAATTCTCTAATTAGGACGGACCACTTGAATAACGAGATAATTATCGAAAAAGATTGAGAGAGCTCGATGATTTTATTGGCAGATTCGACGTTAATTAAGGGATGTTTGCTTGAAATGTTTTGTAATGATCGTTAAAACTGAATGGACTTCATCGCTAACAACGATCGAGTCCTTTTTCCTGTATTTGACAGATTGATTTTTGATTGTAGCCGACTATGAAAAATTTTCATAGTTATTTATTTGAAAACTCCTCTCATGAATATTGTCAACATTCTATAAATAATAAATCGCGGTCAAGTAATTTTGCGTACAAAAGCTGCTTTTGGTAAATCCCAACACAAAGAAACGCCGACAAAAATTCTTTACAATCTTTTAAGCAATTCATTTCAATGTTTTTTTTAGATGTTTGACTGAAATTTAATTGAATTCTTGTTTAATATCGTCGTTTCAACTTCAAATCTCGAATTACCCGAAATATCTGTTAGTTGAACAATGATTTAGAGCGAAATTGGTGATTTCTACCGGAGATGCAATCCATATTTGAATATTCATAAATTAGGATTATTGGGATAATTGTGAAAGTTGTACGCGAATAGGAGAATTGAGTGGTTGAGTTCTATTGGTTTGTTAATCAAGACTGAGCAAATTGTGTATTTCCAACAGTGAAAATCTCCGTCTATCTAGGTTAATAGAATGAAAATACGTTTCAAATAAAATAGACAATCGGGTAATTTTACATATAGAAATATCTCGAGTGAGCGTCATTTAATTCCGTTCAAATATTACGGAATAGTCGAATAGATTCGCTCCAATTTAGCTTCTAAAATAATTTTTTTCTATCTATGTAGCCACCAATATTTGATAGACTCGCGAAAATCTAGCTAGATTTGCAGTTTGTATTATGAAATACATTTATGCAGACTCGGGCTTGAAAATACGAAAATTTCGACAATTTTAAGTATAGAATATTTACCCATTATATATTTTGTTAAGCCCCCGTAATTACATAAATAGGCTCTTACGAAGTAAATTACGACTAGTAATAATAAAATAATAAATGTATAAACAACAAAAAAATTCCACTCATCCGAAATAATTCTATTCGAATGAATTCCCGAGAGCTTCCTTCCAATAAACATTCTTCAATAATTCATGATAATGAAAAAAACATTACAAGTTTTTAACAAATATTTGAAGTTTTTATCGAGCACTTGTTTTTTTGCGGGGGTAAGTCGGCATGATTTTGGGGACGTAATTCATCGATTTTCTCCTCAAAAAAAAATTGCCTCCACGATTGTACTTAATTATTTATGAGCATTGCTAAAACTGCCAGTATTTGTGCCCGGCGCATCCACCATTTCGCTCGCGCACTATAAAATTTAAGCTTTCTCGGGACAAAGGACCGAAATTATAATTAGATAAATATTATTTTTTTTTATCAACCATAAACTTTATGGTTCCCGGTATATGGATTTTGTAATTTCCGTGAATTTCAAGCAGCTGCATCGCGCTCTCGTATAATTAATGAGGCAAATAAGTGATCTGCGGAAAAAAATTTCGGCAATTTCTATCAATTTCGAATCCAATCCAACAACGTATCAATTTTCCACTATATTCACTATATAGGCTTGTACCTTAAAGTCAGTTTAGGTGAAGATGGAAAATTTAATGATAATAGCAAAGTTGTAAAAGTGCACTTAAAAAGTTTCTTGATTAGCGCAAATTTCAGTCGATGACACAAAAACAAGTGCCTTAGTTAGAAATCATTAATCTACACCTACAGCTAATTGAAAATCCCGACATTTCCTCACCGTATATCGTCAATAAAATGAATTTATTGCCGTGTCTGAAATTAACAAATTTCATGAGGCGAAGGTGGGAATTTCACAGAAACGAATAAATTTCAAATTTAATAGGAAAAGTTCTCAAAGTAATCCTCTACTATTAACTAATTATTTATTCTTGTACTTTGTTTCAGCAGTGAACTGTTTTTTATACGAGATTTAATAGAAAAAATACGATACAGCAAACTCAATAATATTATCTAGGGATTATTTTGAAATGGAGCGGTTTAATTACGATTTTCCACAAATTTTAATAATTCTCGTTATCAGTGTTATTATTTTTGACGGATCACTCTAATTATATTTGTTCAATATTAACAAAATAACAATTAGCAGATTATTTCGAAGTCGTGCTTATAAATCATCCGACAAAAATCAAAAGATCCAATCAATTGATTTTTGCCCCAAAAAAAAAGTAATTAAGCTGTTTGAGAAAGTGAAATTACCCAATAAGCAATTTTTGACAATTGAGATGATAATCTTCGGATAGGAGAAATACTAGGAATTACTGGAATTAGTCCAACGATAATCCCAAAATTGGAACAACAATTCAATTTAGATTAACTTGTAGTTTTGCGTCCTGTATTGGGAAATTCACAAGATTTTCGTCAAACTTTTGACCAGAATACCGAAATAAAAGCCATCTAATTACTGAGAATTAATTCGTTGATTAAGATTCCGATTTCTCTATCGTGGATTTTCTTGTAGGTCATATGAATTTAACCCACTAATTTATCTATTTATATATTGATGAATAAACGAGATTTACAAATATCCAGTTCTCATTATTCTCACATTGCGTAATCTTTTGTTATTTACTTACCTATCTTCTTTAGCTCAGTTATATTATTATCTACGTCTGATATAAATTTCCCATTTCTTATGTAATCGTGATCGATTCTCTATTAATTACTGTTGTTGTTTGTTTAGTTTTTCCAATTATAGCCACCTATTGGTTTCTATTTTCCCAACTCATATTCCTCATTCGACATTGTTGAATAATTTATTTTTGTAAACTTTCGTAATGTGGCTCTATTTTTGGAGGAAAATCGAAGTTTTTCGACTTTTCAGCGATTAATTTGGACTATTCAACTGTCATATTCGAGGATAAATCCGCACTATCCTAATTCAAAAATCTAAAGCTCGACAAGTTTGTAGAGAAATTGGAAGACTCACAAACTTAAAGAAGTTTAGGGACGTTTTCGGCAGTAGTTTATTCTAAACTTAATTCTCGATTTTGTCTAGTTTCTGATTTCATCGAATATAATTTCCAGTTTCAGTCAGTCGATTCTTAAATTAATTTTCTCGAAAATCGCTAAGTGCAATTAAATCCGAATAAATTTCGAATTGTGCGATGGATGCAATTAATAATAAAGGTAAAATCACTCACCTTTGTAGCAATTGTTCAGAATTCGAGTTTCAGTAATTCAGCAATAAACACGTGTGTATTGACGGCTTTTATGAAACGATCTACTACAAGCGAATACCGAAATGTCACTGAAACGTTGAGGTGCCTCACCAGCACCTAAAACTTCAAAACTTTAACGTTGCTGATGATGATGCTGTGCGAAAATCAATTTTGATCATACACATCTAGACTTGTTGCATTCGATGATTTTTTAAATAAATATCAAAACTTTCTACCAAACACCTGTAGAATGCCGCGGCTCGCACTACCTGAAACTGAAAATACCACAAAAACAGGAAGTTTCGCGTCTCCATTTTTCACAATATCCGCATTTTTAATGTTATTTTTATCATTAATATGCGTCGGTGGGAGTTCTATTATTCTAAGTTGTGGGAAGTTTTTCGAAGAAAATTCAATCTTTCATCTCATTATAATTCCATCATAGATGGCTGAAAATTCACAATAACTCGTTTAAAAGAATCGAATTCTATTCGGCGATAAGACTTCTAATTAGTTGCTGGAAAATTAGCACATTGTCTACTTTGAGAGATTTTACAGTTTTTCAATTAGTGAAAATTGATAGGTGCGAGATGACTTTAAAGTTTCGTTCTCCTTTAATCACAATAAAATCTGAAAAACTCCTGTACAAAACTTGATAAACTCGCAACTTCTCTGGGAGATTGATTACGGACAAAATTACCAAGCTCAAAGTCATTGTCAAATAATACCGGCGAACCCTATTTATTTTCTCCATCTTACAATAAACGAGGACAATAGCGGGCATAAAGCAATGCGGCATGAATTATAATTAATGCCAAAATAAAGGGGTGAGATAATGAGTTTGTTGAAGAATTTCTAACGACGTCAAAATCGACAACCAAAGCATAATTCGAAAAATCTTGATCAATACCAATATTTCCTGATCCAACCCCATCAATGGTATTTTTTATCCATGCTAGATAATATGTAACATTCGTATAAATGCCAGGATAACTATTATTACCGCATTCTATTCCTGATGAGACTATTCCTGTAAGTGTCCCGTTACAGATAAGAGGCCCTCCAGAATCTCCCTTGAAATTTGTTAAATTTTAAAATAGTTTTGTTAAATGATCTCGAAATTTGATGCCTCACTTCACAGGCGTCAGCAATTCTTTCATCATTCCCACCACATAAGGATCCAACAGGAAGTTTAATATCGATTTTTTCATATTTTTCAGCACAAATAGTTGAATTAATAATATCGATGTCGGTTACAAGTAATTCATTACTGACACTATCGGATTGCTGAAAATCGAAATTGGAGTTTTGATAATTTTGGGGATGGAACTTACAGAACTTTGAGCGCCCCAACCGCTTACAAGGCAATGATTCGAATTCTTCGGATTATAATTAATCGATACAATATCGACATTTTCGCCGTTGATCGGTAAACTTTCGCTCAACTAAAATTTCAATTTTTATCGAATTTGCTCGAATAAATATTCGATTATTCTACTTTAATTATCGCAATATCGTTGTCCAAAGATTTCTTATTGAAGTCCGGATGCACGATTATTTCTGATACATTGCTAATTATCGTAGTTTCGGTTATATTTAGATAATTTTGACCACTTGTTATTTTAATTAGACTTGGTGGTAATTTACCACCCCATTTATAATACATACAATGGGCGGCCGTTATAATATGATAAGGGTCCAAAATTGAGCCACTACAAAAATGGAAATCGTTGTAACTGCGTCGAATTGAAACCTAATTGGGCAAATTACCATCAAAAAAAATATATTTCGATTAATTCATTTACCTGAAATGGAAATTCGTCTTCAACGGCCGGCCAACCACCAATTATACGATTCTGATTGCTTTCAATCAATCGAATCGATAATAAAAATAATAAATTCGTTAAAACGATCATTTTAGTTTATAGTGCTCAGTAAACTGGCCTGGACAGAGGACAATGCTGGAAACTTAAATATTTCTTATCTCGCTATTATCTCGTCTTTGAATTTAAAATGTAAATAATTATTTTGGTTTAAAAAATATATTTGTTCAAAATGAGGTTTTTACGTCTTATTATTCAAAAACAATGCTACACAGTCTCTAGTGCAAAATAATTGGATCATTCCAAAAAGCAGCATTTTTTTCCAGAATTTAATTATGGGAAATCGTCTAGAGCTGAGAATTCTCGACTCAAAGCCAAGTCGCCAGAAATATTTCGCCTCACTATACAAGAAAAAGCGAGAAATGGGAAGATATTATAAGCTTTATTTCCACTTTTTAAAAGGGACTTCCCCGACTACTTTCAGGTGATTCGTTACAAATGAAACACATGAATAATCAATTAAACTTTATTAACTATTTTTTTAGGCAATTGACAATTTTTTGGAGAACTTCTCGATTTTTGTAGGCAATAATGCCGCCTTTATTACACTTATTATAATCATCATAATTAACACTGACAATATTGCTTTCGATTGCTTCATTATAAATGATTAAATCTCCATTCAAGGCTCTCAGAATGGCTTGTGGGCCGCAAGTGTCCCATTTAAAGGTCGAATCTTTCGTCAAAATATACGCATCGGCTAGGCCGAGAATTACAGATAAAATTTTATAGCCAGCTCCAGAAGCTTCGATCAGTCTGAAGCCTGCTGTTTTCAATTTTCCAGCAACAATCGGGTCTTCACTGCCGCTAATCGTGATGATATCCTTAGAAATGGAAGGCACCAAATTTTTTTTTGGAAGAGAAGGGAGCGATATGTTCCAGATACAGGCACCGGTCCAACTGGAAAAGTTACAAAATTACACCGAATTTTCGGCTGGAAAATCAAAATACTCTGGACTATCGTCCGATTTGTTGACGAATGGCTGGTTTATTACACCCAAAATTGGCGCGCCATTGTCTTTTTGGTAGACGCCGATCAGAACTGTTACGCATCTCAAGCCGCTGATACTGATACCGGTTTCGGACATTTTCTCAACGCCGTTGATATACTCCGCGGTAGAATCTGGAAATTATACTGATATCAAATTGTTTTTATTTATTCGATAATTACCAATAGGGTCGATCCAGATGCCCAAATTTCCCAAATCTATGTCGAAATCAATCAGATTTCGATCAGTATTGATTTGGTCCAGTTCAACTTCCTTATGGACTTCATTCGCTAATAATTCAGCCGCTTTCCGGTCGCCATTCAGCACAATTTCCAGTAATTCTCCAGTTTGTTGCGGTGTATTTTTGATTTCTACGTGAATAGAATCGCCTAGTTTATTGCAAAATTCATTGTTCTCTTCACCTCGGATTGATTCACGCAATTCTGGAAACTTATAAATTATAAACATGGAAATTAATTGTCTAATATTCACGAAAATTGATCGAGATCTTACTTGATTTCCGATTTGATGTTTGACCATTTCCTGTATAAGAACATCAGCTAATGTTTTGAAATCTTCAACAAATCTCGGATTGGCTTCGTCTGAGGATTTTTGTTGCACCAACAATTCGAATAGATGCCGATTTTGACGGCAAAGACGAGCAATATTGGCCGATTTTTCCGAAACAATTATCAACGATCTAAGTAAATCCATTTCGCATAGTTCCAATTATTATTATAATGCTAATTAGATAACGATTGACGTTTGTTTTTATTCGATAATTTGATGCCGATGACACGGCTATGGAAATATTCCTGATGCGAAATTTCCTGCAAAGAAACGACACGATTCTAGACGAACTGTATTGATTAATCGTCATCGTATAGTGTCGGTTGGCGGTATTTGAGATTTTCAAATACGAAAATAAACAATTGACGCCTTGAATAGAATTCGTAAAATTGAGCAACTTTATTGTGCGTCATAGAAGTTACAAATTCACGAATAGAAAATAAAAATAGAACGAGAAATGAGAATTATTGGAAGTTGAGGGTTGAGAACTGGATTTCATTCAATTTCATTGAACGTCCCTAGAATTATCGAGTAGATTTCTCGATCACTTCAACGCCGATGTGGATCAGAATTTGTTAAGTGATCAAGATTCGATCTGAATTTAATATTATTCATTGCTCTATTCGAGCAATAAAATACCTAGTTATAGGTTTTTTATCACAATTCGTATCCTCATTGAGAAATTACCCTTAACTAGGAAGATTTTTAGCTTGATGTTCAATAAAAAATATTTCGAATACTCAAAGATTCAAATGAGCAGGGAAATCATTATACTGGAATATAGGCAACCAAATATACATTATGAAACTATCGCTATAAAATTTCCTCGATCTAATTACGTTCTAATTTTTGGAAAATTGTCGCTAATTTATAGATATTTGTCGTAAACAATACCGATAATCGATTTATCACTTCAATTGACCCATTTTCAATCGGGGTCCTTCTGATTTCTTCTTTGAAGATTGGGATGATTTTGCTTGAAATGCTTGAAGCCCAATGGTTCTTTATTTCTAACAACAATCAATAAAACCATCTGGTCGAAGGTATTTGCGATATTTTTCGCTGAAAAATTCATCACACCGAAATATACGAACGAATATGAGAAATTCATCGAATTGAAAGAACTCGAACAGTTATTAATTGATCGTAATTATTGAACCAATAAGTCAATTGTTTTAAGGGTTTAATTAATTCCAATTTCAGGTAATTGTAAAATCGTGTACAGTCCTGGAATGCTCTATAATCCCCTCAATAATACGTGGAAGTTTTCGAAATATACCGCAATCAATTATGGAATTCATGTTATAAAAATGTGATTAAAAAAGAATAAAATTGTTAATTTCTTTTAGTGATCTGTAGATTGGGGTTAATTAAATAAATTGAGTAACCATTATTTATTTATATTTGAATTAATCTAAGTTTGCGAATTGACCAAATTCTTCTTCAATCATCCAGCTTCTATTCAAAAATCAATACGACCTTCGAAGAAAAATTAACTGAAAACACTGCATTTTGGAAATCCCCCAAACACAATGGAAAATGGTAAAAATTCTATGAAATACAAATTGTGAAGCGCAAATAATTGGGTCTATTATTATCATAGGTCATACCCATGGCTTTTTCTAATTTTCAATGTAAATAATTATAAAAAAATATATAAGCGTTCAAATAAATTCGACATTCGTTATTATTTACTATGAAAAACCTATCAATGACAAACTATTTAATTTCGAGTTAAATTTATATAAATCATAAATTGTTAACATCCGTTTTTTTCGAGAGATGTACCTGTAAATTTGGCTGAATTCAGTCGAAGAATTCGAATCGTACAGTCATGATTCAAATCACACATTCAGTTAAGATTCTATTATTGATATCTTCAGCCTCAATCCAATTTGTATCGACTAAACCATTATCGAGTATATGGAATTTATTTGAGCTAATTGAAATAATTGGTTGTTGAATTTCAGGTAAGATTTGTAAATTATCGAATGATAAGCGTGGTATTTGTGTCAATTCAAGAAATTGTCCCTATTTCAAAAATCTCAATGAAACATCCATCGATTGTGATGATACTTCGAATTCGGTCTGTTGTCCAACAACAGCGCGAATCGTAACACCCATTATCATAACTTTACCAT
>JAZBGZ010000018.1:122082-160666 GCA_037414795.1 Stenodera caucasica
AAATACTACGCCACTGTTTTAGCTAATGACATTTATTTTTTTCATCACTAGGTTGGGTAGTCTGCAATCTGACGTCTGTCATTTGTGCCGGTAACTTAACCTCGCTTTTATTTTAGGTTTATTATTTGAACTTTTCTTTTCATATTAAAAATGTTAGATTTGTGTGTGAATATTTTGAAATATTTAGATCAATTTGGTGAAATTGATACATTAAGTCTAGCGAAACTATTTGATATTGATCATCAGAAGATTATTGGTGCTCTAAAGAGCATTCAGACACATGGTAATTTAATTCATATTGAACAAAAAAGTGAGAAACATTTCGAATTAAGTAGTGAAGGTCAATCAATTATTGATAATGGTGGTAGTCATGAAGCTAACATTTATAATTTAATACCAAATAATGGTATAGAACAGTCTGAAATTATGAAATTACCAAATGCTAAAGTCGGTCTTAGCAAAGCTATATCGTCTGGCTGGATTTATGTTGAGAAAAACCCAACTAAAGGAACACTTGTCAAGAGGAAAACTACAAAAATCATAGATACAGTTTATGGAAATTTAAAAATGATTCAATTAGGTTATTGTGATTATATTGAAGATAGTGTTCTTCAAGAGTATAAGAAGCGGAAATTAATACAAGAAATCATTGTAAAAAGTTTCCAATTGAAAAAGGGGCCAGAATTTTCATTGAATTTAACCAAATTGGAAACAGATCTAACAACAGATATGTTAAATTCAGGCAGTTGGAGAAATTTGAATTTCAAATCGTATAATTTCAATGCATTAGGTATAGAACCCGGTTGTGGTTATTTACATCCTTTATTAAAGGTACGCAGTGAATTTCGACAAATTTTTCTGGAATTAGGCTTCACAGAAATGCCTACAAATAACTATATTGAGAATTCCTTTTGGAATTTTGATGCCTTATATCAACCACAACAACATCCAGCTAGAGATGCTCACGACACTTTTTTTATATCCGATCCGGAAATTAGTACAAATTTACCGAAAGAGTATCTGGAGAAGGTCAAAAAAGTCCACAGTAAAGGCGGATACGGATCAATAGGGTAAATAATTAATCGTATAAGTTATATTTCGAATTAATTTGAATAATTGTTTAGATATCGATACGATTGGAAAATAGAAGAGGCTCAAAAAAATCTTCTCCGGACTCACACAACCGCTGTTAGTGCTCGTATGTTGTATAAATTAGCTAAAGAAAAATTCCACCCTATCAAATTATTCAGTATAGATAAAGTGTTCCGTAATGAAACATTAGATGCAACCCATCTAGCCGAATTTTGTCAAGTTGAAGGCGTTATTGCCGATTATAATATAACTTTGGGCGATTTAATTGGAATATTCACTGAATTCTTCAAAAAATTAGGCATAACACAACTAGAATTCAAACCGGCTTACAATCCATATACAGAACCCAGTATGGAGATTTTCTGTTATCATAATGGCTTGTGTAGATGGATTGAAATCGGCAATTCGGGTATATTCCGACCGGAAATGCTATTACCAATGGGTCTACCTGATGATGTACGTGTAATTGCTTGGGGCTTATCATTAGAACGACCCACAATGATTAAATATGGAATCAATAATATTCGTGATTTAGTTGGACAGAAAATTGATTTGGAAATGGTACAAAAGAGTCCGATTTGTCGATTGGAGAAAATATAAATCAGAAATGCGATATTTTTCGATTGTTTGTTGTAATATAATTTATTTCGTTATATTTTATATTTTTAATACACATTACAGGTAATACAAGAATCTTAAATGTTAATGTACAGATTTTTCTGTAATTATGTTGCAGGTCTGACTGATTTTTTGATTATTGCTCTATTTTGTTGAAATTCAAACAAAAATTATTATAATTATAATTAATTAAACTAATTGGAGCCGATTCAAAGGTACCTGCAATTTTTATTTATAATCCAATTGAATTTCCACTTTCTCCTTAAAGTTTGAAACAGAAACAATATTTTTTGACAATAATCGTCTAATATATTTATATTACTACATTTATAAATAATAATATACAACATATACAAATAACCAGTTGAATGACTAGCATGTTTTCACTGCATAAGTATTGTAAAAAATAAATAACAAATTGGTATAGGTACTTGAACAAAAAAAATAATTGTAAAAATTATACAAACTTGACGTAATCACTTGAAGGAAGGGACATACATTTAACTATTCTCAATACTTAATTATATATATTTTTCTCAAATTCGAAGACATTGACAACAAAAACACAATGCAGGAAGATATGTTTTTCTCTCTATTTCGACAATCATTCGTTTCCTCACTCATTCCATTTGTTTTAATAATTTTGTTTCATTTAATAATATAATGGTGAAATGTTTTAAATTATGTGCAGATTTCCTTTTAATTTTCTTTAAATTTTGAAAATTATTCTATATACAAAACTGCTGTAATCCAGCAAATCAATGTTCATCATAGAACCATAACAACTCTAGAATTATGATGGTTGTGGTGTTGTTGGGCTGTTGTTGTTGTGGCCGTAGTGGAATGATGTTGATGTGGACTATCTGAATCACTGTTTGGTGCCACTGATTCAGTCTTATCTTGTTCACCATTCCATTTACATATATCCGGATGACTGATTTCCGTTAAAGTTTTGAGCGCTTCACAACTATCTGTTGTTGTTGTTGTTATTGTTGTAGTTGTTGGTTGTTGTTGATTATAATCCTGACTATTATTACCATTACTACTAGACGGTGATCGTGTTGTTGATGTTGGTGATGGATGGATTTGATGGTTGGAGCCCCACATTAGAACCGTTTGTCTTGGTATTTCTTGTCCAACTGTTGATGTAACTGGACTGAAATGTTGTGCCGGGACGACTTCATGTTGTGTCATTAAATGATGATTTGGACTTCCCGTTTGGATCATACTACAAAAATTCCCACTACTGTTAGAATGGATAATTATTTCTTTTTAGTTATTGAAATTTTTTTTGGTTATACCTATCCGTTTTGATATCCTCCATTTTCGGTGTAATTAAGCCGGAATTGATCGGTGATGATGAATGATTCGAGGATAATCCATCGATGGAAGAATGTTTGGAGATTTTTCCGCATGCTTTATGGCCCAATTCAATTTGTGTACTCATCACTTGTACTGGCTGGATGATTCCAGAGGACGGACTAACCGAATATGGCCAGCTAACATCTAAACATTTAGTTGAATTAGCAACAACATAACCTCTCGAACTATCAACGTATGTTGGATATTTTGATGTTGTTGTATCAACAACTTGTTGACATGGATATAATTTCTCGTCAACTGGCATGACTGTTGTTCTATAACTGGTATGGTGGCTGGTTGTGGAAGAAGCTGGATCGTAACTTGACGGTCTCGATGACATATCCAGGAAACCGTTACCAACATAAGCTCCGGCTGTTGGTGTATGATAATCTGGATAATAGGAGCCTAAAGGCCGATATTGATGGAATAAATTTTCAGTTGTTGTTAAATAACGATTATCTAACGCTGGTGCTGGATATAAACTGTGTTGGAAATTGGAATGGCCCATATAAGATAGACTATGATCGGCTGCTGTCGGCGGATACGGTGTACTATACATATTATAAGCTGCTGCTGCTGCTGTACATCCATCTGGAGCGATATAATCAACTGTACCGGTCATTGGACTAACAACAGACGCTGTAACTGTTGCATTATTCGGTGGTGTAACTTGACCATTATTCGAATTGTGCGATAATTTACGTTTCGTCCGACAAGTTGATAGGAAATCACGTAATTGGGTTTTATAACGACGATTAACACGTGACGGTGTCATTTGTGTTAAATTGTGTTGATTAACTGTTGATGTTGTTGTGCTGAGTAGTTGATCGTTTTCGGAAAAATAATTATTTGGAAGACCGGCATCCAAGTAGCTCACTTTGAAGTCCATTGTTCGTTTACCGAGAAGATCGCGACCTTCTTCCTCCCTAATAACAACCGATAAAACAACTCAATTTCTATTAGTGGAGAATTTTTGGATAGTTACATTAAAGGCCGATGTGTACTAATGACGAAATCTGGCTTCGAATTCTTGTAGACCAATCTCGAACTAGTTTGAAGCCATTGCCATTGGCCATCTTTCGTTTGGAAACGATACGCAATCATTCCGGAAGCTCCAGTTTTGAGTACTAACAAAAATACAAGAATTATAATAGAATAATTGGGAATTTGATAATATTTGAATTTACATTCTTGATGAGCACTGGCGACATACGCTAAATCATCATAATGTACCAAATCATATCCGCCCATATTCGCTAATTCGTTATCAGAATAACCCAACAACATTTTACCACGTTGGTCCATCGAGACCATTGCTAAATCCAATTTGTGTTTACTTTTGAACATAACTTCTTTTTGTGGAATTTCGAGTAATGATGGCGGTCCAAATGGGGTGCAAATTGCAAAAAGTGCAAGTGGTGCATCTTCCGATTTACGATTTTGTCCATGAAGCACCTTGACACGACCGCGTATATCTAAACGCTGGAAATTTTTACAAATAACAAATAAAGAAAAATCTATCAGGAAAAACTAATCAGTAATATTACTAGAATATGTTATTAATAATGAAAATGATCAAAATGGGAATTACCAAGAAACCGGAAGTATTATCTAAGAGACAACGGAAGCGCACTGTGAAGCTTCTTTCTAATAAATGGCAATTCTCCGGTAAGAGAACATCCTGAAGACCCATATTGGCTGATTCTGGTGGAAGAAACGAGTTCCACATCAACTGACGTTGTAATTCTTCTCTATCTTCGGAATGAACCAATTCGTAAACAGATTGGTGGACGATATCAGACTAATAATAATGAAACGAAAATTAATTTTAAAATAAAATCTATTATAATTATCGTGGATTTACTTGATGAAAGCCTAGATAGCCTTCGATGCTGTGCGTTGCAAAAAACACTTCTCCGTCACAGGTCAAGATCATCAGGAAGCCGTTCAAAGCCTGAAATTCAACCCACAATAATTAACATTTCGATCTTAATCGCAACGATCTGATTAATTATTGATGAATTTTCTACCTGCAAGAACATTTCTCCGTCAAGAGGGGTGTGGTCGAAAGCGGTGAGATCTCTAGATCGATGTAAGCCCCCATCATCTTTATCTTTGTGCATAACAACTGAAAACAATAAAGATAATAATTGATATTAATCGAATAAATAGGATGAAAATCAAGTTCAATGGTTACATTAATACCATCTTTAAAGTCTGATTATTGCAAAAATATATGACTACAAATTATGTTGAATATGAAAATAAGTGCAATATCTCTATGCAATTATAAAACAACATAGGTCTAATTAGCGATGTAAAATTTCTGATGTGGAACAATTCTCAAATCACAAACAACCGTGAAAATCTTTTCTGATTATCACGAACAATTGTGAAATTGAGGTAGGTCATGGCGATAATAAAAATTTTACATTACCAGCTCTAGATAATTTATTGAGCGTATTTGATTGAGTATTTGTTTTTTTTTCCTCGAATTTACAAACAAATAAGCGTAATGTGTGTGATCGATTTAGCGTGACTAAAAGGGTTCGTATATAATAGACTGAAAAAAAAAATGGGGTGCGATACACTTTTGCTCTTTGATAATAACACCTGCCACTACACATCTTTTATTGCTCTTTATTATTTTGTTGTTTTTTTTTTTTTTTTATTCACAATCACTGGCCCATTAAATCGTTTTATTCGATAATAATTGAATGGCAGGTTAAATTCAGTTAACTGAGACAAGTTGCAGAATCATCGTGACTATGAATAATTCCTACTTTTACCTATCTCTTTCCTTGTTATTAGTAGAACATCATCATCATCATCATCATTATCGATACGGCCATTAATGCTCGTTATAAATGTTTATAGTTTATCTATTATTAGTCAATATTAAAGGAGTTTAACGATTCAATTTTCAATTATTTGAAGTTTAAGGGCGAATATGTTCCATGACTTGTGTTTCTATAGCTTTAGGGGAGATTTGATATGAATTGATATTAACGGAATACAAATTGCTTGAAATCTTCATTGCGGCATGTTTATGATTGTTTTCATTTCCATCATTTGTTACTTTTCAATCTACAATTTTTTATCTACGATTTGATTGAATTTCAATTCGTGTTTCATTACAAATTTATTAATATCTATAAATTCTTTGGAATAATTTACAAAAAAGCGGTAGTAGAGCCATAAATAATCTTATCTTGGTAAGAAATCGTAAAACAAAATAATAACGTTGCTATTTATCCTGGTCTAATTACTCCGCTTTATAACGATAATGATGCGCCTTGATTATTACTTTTTCGAATTATCACATAAAAATTTCACACTAATTCAGATCAAAAACAAGAAATAATGATTGTTGATAGTCGGACTATAAAAATTATAAATTCTAATAATCGTTCTTTATCTCGATTTAGATACAAAAATGAGACCGAAATCGAGATCAAAGCTTATTATGAATCGAAAATTGTGAAACTACAATTGGGCGCAGTTGAAGTCTCAATTAATTTTATCGTTCTTCATTTTCATTTTTAAAACAGAGCCGGATCCAAGATTCCTCTCTTTTGTCGAAAAACAGGGCTCAAATTATGATTCCGTGAAGAATAATTTGAGTAACCTAGTAAGGCTTAGATGGGAATGAACGATACTTTAAAATATGACAGATAGTGTGCGCTTAGCCTTATATTCGAAACAATTTACATATAGAATTCGTAATAAATTTATAAATAATTAATATTTCGATCTACAAATCAAAATTTAATCAATATGATAATTACCAGCCTAGACAACTAACAAATCAATAAAACTATTCCTCTATAATAATTCATTATCAGTATAGGAATAATTGCGATGATTTTCCTTGGATTTTCTAGAAAATGATCGATATATTTCCAGTAAAGTTCTAAGAAATAATAAAACAATTTTAGACCCATGAATTCCAGGAAATATACCTACATGAGCTTAATCCATTCTCTAATTATAAGTCTAGCGTTTGAAGCTGGAAGGCTACGAAGAAAATTATACTAATCATTAAACCATGTTAAAAGCTCAGCCTCATATAGGAGAGAATTTATAAAACAATTTAACAAAACTCATATAATTATTGTATCAAAAAATTGCTCGTATGTCAGGCGAAATAAAAGACGGAAATACCGCTCGAGGTGCATGTGAATGTGAATTATTATTGTAAATAATGATTTTTCCAAAACAATTATTGTAAATATACAAAAGTAGTAATAATGAAATGTGAACATTCCATACGAAAATGCTAATTAACAACTATAAACCATAATTATTAGAGATATCTTTGCGAAAAAATAATAAAAATTGAATAAGAGAAATGGTTAGTTATTTGCACAAATAATGAAATATACTTTCATCACGGCATATTCTTATTTGAATTATGATTAATTAACGGTTAAATGTATGCGCTCGTATGTTTTATTTACACAAAATATATAGAAATAGTCGACGAGTAAATAACGATTTCTTCTATAGTAGTTGAGTTGTAATTTACAAGCATTTAGAGCATGTATGTGTAATTTTATAAATGCAAGCATAATTCTATTAAAATTAATTAATCAACTGGTTTATTATCTCTTAATTATCATTGATGATGGAACATGAACTTCGAATAATTCGACTCTATTATTATCATCGTTCAAGATGGATAACGAAAAACGAAGTATTCTATTTAAATGAGAGGAAATGAATTGAAAACCCCGCATTGCATACGATCCATATCTATTCAGTTACATAAATGGGGTGGAGTCTGACGGCTGCAATCACCCTCTTGACAGCCTATGATATTGCTGATAAGATAAAACAAAATCACCCCCCGCTATTTACATAAGCAATTTCACCGTCTTTCGCTCTATCTCCATCTTTATATATAAGTACATCGTATATATAAATGAAATTGTAGTAGTGCAATTAATTTGCACTTAAATTCCAATTTGTTCTTTAAATTTACTACAAAAGATTGTGGAGAGATAAGACTGTTATAATGTTGATGGTTGTTTTGTTATTGAAATTTTCCCGAAAAAATTCTCGTTGGGAATAAATCAAATATTATAAATGAAGAGACGAAAAAATTAGAATGTTGTCGACAAAGCGTGGTGTTCGATAAATAAATGGTAAAAAGCAACGCTGAAACGTCCATTCGCCTATACGCCGATAAATTTTTATATTTGACGTGTTAGTTTACGATTACAATTATGAAATATTTATTAGAGCGAGTATTTATGTATCGGACATATTTATTAGTAGTTCGGAAATAAAAACAAATAAGCTTGTAATAAATATAATACATAGTTAAAAGGATTCATGGCGAGTAAACGAGCAACTTTGGCCAGGTAGAAAGATGGTTCAATATATTCAACACATACACAATCTCTCTTCCTTTTATATACTCATATCTATATAGAATTTATATAATGAAGCTTTATATAAATAAATACACAATCTTTCTATATCTCTATAATATATAGAAGCGAATGAGATTGGTCTGCCGTAAAACAGTAAATTACATAGAGAGAGAGAAGTTTTTGTATATTGATTAGGCGAGGGTAGACCGCAAGTCTGGCGCTGCTCCGCAGGAGGCCCAGAGTATTGATCAAATAAATATGGTTTACGAATAACCTGACCCGCTAGAATACCCCTTCTGACTTTTAGACTTTTCATTTCATCAACAACCAAACTCGAAACACTAGCCGAAATTCAACAATAATCGAACACAATTTTCCAATACGGTAGAGGAAAATCGGGAAAATTCCGATCAATTTTCCGGATTATACACAATCCCGGCTACAATACCCAACACTATTGCCAATAAAACTAATTGAAAATTCCCCATTATCGAGCGATTGACGTATATTCGACATTGGCGAAAAATGGTGGATGCGCCACAATATTCGAACGCGCCTGGAGAAGAATGACGAAATCAATCAATGGATCGACGAAATATAAATAAATTCGGCTTTATTTGAATCAATTATTCCTCCAATATCACTCGATGTAATTTCTTATCGATTGTTCATTATCTATTTAAATCGTAGCTTTTTACAATCAAGAATCTCGGATCGAATTATTCAATTGTTGAATATCGTTATTCTCGAAGGCTTAGATCCAATTATAGAGCCATAAAGCGTCAATATTTGAATTTTCTCTCAGTTTTTCCAACACTTTCCCCTTTAAATATGACGTTTATTTATCCATAAAATTCAACTTAATCTGGCTTATCGACATGAAACCTACATTAGCCCCGACGTTTTTCAATCTAAATTCCACAATTTTTTCGACTCATATATATTAGCAATTTTCCTAAAATCCCATCATTTATGGCGACTCATAATAACAATAATAATATTGGGGACGATAAAGTGAAAAATAAACGTAAAGGTCATTAGTTAGCCTCGCGAAATGATCGATTATTCGATGGAAAAAAGGATTTTTATGCGTAATATAACGTTAGAATTGAAGCTTAATAGCCATTGTTCTTATCGGAAAAATGCAAATTCACATCCTTAATAATTCGCCCAAACTACTTAGATATTTAGCATAATCTTCTAATAATGAAGTTGAGGTATTATGAATGGGCTGTCATACGTGTACATGAACAGTTCGTTGATATATATCTATCTCTCTTGTTCTCACCTATTTTCGGTTTCTCTATATACACACATATTTATCGACCATTTAATTTTATTTAGTCACGAAATATGCCACAACTATTTAAATACTAATTAATAATTTTTTAATTGCATTTGTTAACTTCCATAGTTGATTTTGATTAGTTGATTGTTTTCTATTAAAACAGTAAAATACGTAAAGTAACTCGATTATCTTTCATATTTAATTGATATCGGGGGTGGAACAGTGGCGGCGGTAATAACCGGTACGGGTAATAATAATAATAGAACAGAAGACGTTTTCTGATCGAACGTCACCCTTGATGGTGGCAAATTATTTATTGCTCACCCGTTTTGGTATAACAAGTCGACTAGATATTTATCTGACGTTGTTTAAAATTGGAATATTGCCCAATAATAATAATCAATTGAATTTGTAAGCGGAAATTGTTATTATATCCATTCGATACTATATTTACAATTTAAATAAAAAAATTTGAATTTAATAAATATATTCTCTACACCTTTCGTGTAATTAAAAATAAAGGCGTTTATTTATTGTTATTGTTTTTGTGATCGATAATTAAGACTCGCGCTGCTGCAATTATCGAATTATTGGTGAAATTTCGAACAATCGACCTTCCGAGAAATACAGTTCGAATTGTTTCAGTTATACCACCGTCTTTATCAATTCGATAGATCTATTGATTTGAAAATAATTAACATTCACCCTGAAAGTATTCTAAGGTGAGAGGATTCGTTTCCCATTTAATTAATGCAACGACTTAAACCCAACACATAAATTACCCGTTATCAGTGTTACAATAAGTAATCGGGTAGATTTGATAACAAGAATATTCATCGTTGGTAACTCTTCTATTTTTTTTCCCCTCGTTTTTATATTTTAGTATTGATCGTTGTTATAATTTGGTGTTACGATAATTTTTTGGATAAAATTAAAAATTCGAAAATCATGACATTATCATCTCGTGGGAACATCAGTCGTTTTTCAGGAACAGTAGCGAAGGTGTTAAAAGCGTGGGTTGTCCTCTCTACTCTTTTCTTTCAGATGCGAGCTGGAATTATGTTTGTTCTTACAGCTAATGTATCTGTAACAAAATCTCGCATTTAATGAGCCAAGGAGGATTTATTAGGTCCGCGTCTACAGAATACAGCCACCATCTCTTCTTCTTCTTCTTCTTCTTCGTCTTCGTTTTATGTTTTCCATTACTATTAAAAGTGACGATTGTTGTATGGATTTGTGCGAATAAAAAGAGGCATACTGCGACTTTTTCGTTCGATACTTCTAACAATACGATAAGAAATAAAATAATTACAGATGGAAAATGTAGAAGGGATGGCTTAGAGAGGAGTCAGTAAATTGTACAAATACACAGACAAAACAAACATATATATATGTGTACAGGTCCAGGTTAATGAGCTCACGCTGTTGGACAACCCTCTTTGTTTATTATACTGCAAGTTTTAATGTCTTTTCAAATATATTTCGCTAGCTTATTGACGTTTCCAGATTAAGCTGTAATTAATGACCGGCTAAGATCCAATCCAATTAATCAGAACCTCTTTTCGTTTTCGAAAAGTCCCGCACAAATATAGAAACCGGAACGATTGCTGTTAGAATTCTCAGAAAAATAGCACATAGCTTGAGATTTGAGAAAAAATAATTTCGAGAAAAAAACTGAGAATACAGTAATGATTCACTTATAATAAGAGTTTGACGATAACAAAGCTGGGAAAATTGCCAGACAGAAAAACGTCACAAAAAAAGAAGATGAGAAATTGAAGAACTGAAGAAATCACAAACGCAAAAATAGTGACAATTTTTGAAGAGATTTGAGCCACAAGACTGGAAATTTTTCCCCTTTCAGAAACGATCTCGTATTTAGTTGATTCTAATGAGAAATGATGATTTCACCTCAATAAATGCGATGTGATCGATTTTCGATATAAAATCGCCGAAATATTGGCATTGAACTTGTTTGTCGTCTTGTTAGAATCTATTTCGGGCCCATTTTGTGCTTAGCCACATAATTTATCATAAAATAAAATCAATCTAATTATAATATTCATTAACATCAAATTAATTATCTATTCATATGAGCATGATTTCGAGGGGGTGTATCGCATTAACGAATTATTATAAGTGACATTTTGACCTATTTACATTTTCTTAGAGGAAATTTGCGAATATAAAAGCTCGAGTTGATCCAGTCTAAAAGCACAGTTTCCGTTCAACCATTCAACAATTACAACATAATAATGAAATTACAAATAATTTTTGGAATTTTATCAGTTATTTTAACTGTAGTTGTTGCGAATCGTTTGAATGTAGATCCAAATCGTGGACGACGTTATTGCGGACAGAAATTAGACGAAGTTTATACTTTGGTATGTTCGGCTCCTTCAAGAAGTAATCGCAATAAACGATCAGGTAATATTTTACAAAATTTTTGGGAAATTTTCGAAATTCAACCTATCAAATTTAGATAATAAAGAATATGGATGGATCGATGATGATAATTTGGGTAATAATTATGAAGATGATAGTAATATAGCTCCGGTATTCAAAGCTTTCGGCTATAATAATCCACAATTGTATCAAAGGATGAAGAAGCAAGGTCTCCATGAGTTGTGCTGTAAACAACCCTGTCTAGTTGACGACATCAAACCGTATTGTTGGTGGTGAAAAATTCTTTATGATTACACGAAATTCTGATGCACACGTTTACCATTCATATTATTTATATTATTATTACCGAAAAAAAATTTAACAATGTACGGATATTTTGCATTATAAATAAATTGTTCGAGCTTTACTCTTTTGTTCTCTTTTCTACGTGGAAATCTTTCGCATAGGCGCTGGAAATACAAGTGGTTATCGATTTTCCAACTATACAGTCACAATTCTCCCTTTATTCCCTTAAATGAAACGTTTTCTTTTGTCAAGTCGTACCGGAAATCTAATTCTTCTCAATTAGACGAGGTGTTAAGATTTAGAACACCGAATATACAAACAACATCGAGATCTCGCACAGGTTCAACACTTCACTTGTTTTTACCAATACTAGTGGCTGTTTGCGTGTTTTGTATTGTAGCCAAGATCCTCAAGTAGTAATAGTGTTGAACTCACGCTATTGCGTGGACTTTGTATATTTATGTATTCTTTGTCGAAACAACAACAACAACAACAACAACCGAAACTCCATCATGATCAGCTGATTTATGTTAAAAAAAAAACAATTGCAGATGATTCGCGAAATCGACCGTCTTGTCGCGGCTCAATGAAGGCTTGGCGTCGAACCGTTCGCGGTTACCATAACAACCGTCAGCCCCTCCTTCCGTCGCGACGCCTTCGCTATAATGGCGGCTAGGATTTCTGGTGAATTACGATATACCAACTCCATTATTATAGATTTGTTACTTTTTTAAGTTCGTATATTTTCTTTTCTGGATGATATTTACAATATTAGAGGGGTTGTTTTTGGTAGAAATCGACTGGAATGGAGTTATGGTGATAGTGAATTGGTGTTGTTGGGGATTTTGACTATGTGTAAAAGGAAGATAGATATATGGGGCCCTGGAACAATGGCACGTGGCCCTGCCACAATCAGAATTCGACGAATGAGCGCACCATCGCGTGCCGGCGTCGGAGAGGAATATATGCACAGGTCACGCAAACCCTAAATCTAGTTAGTTTTATCCACACACACACACACACTTACACATATATAGACACAGATACGTATAATACGGTAGGTAAATATATTGAAAGTGACCGGTAGAGACGATTGTAAATGACAATTTGCCAGACGAAACTTGTTGGAGAATCGAGAGCCATCCAATAAGGGCCTTAAATAAATTACCAACAATTCCACTAATTTTAAATTCGGGATTTCACCGATAACATCAACTACGTTTACATCTCGATCTAAACAATTTTTGTTCAATGTAAGACCGTTTATAAGAACAATAAAAATAAAATTGTACAAATACAATAGACGAATAAATGTCTAATATAGAATAGAAACTGTTCTCCCTGTATTAACGGTTGGTTTTGTTGCGTGCTCCTATCCCATATCCTCAACAAGGCACAATACAAAAGACCTGACTAGGATTATTACATTTTAGAATTGTAAAGGACATCCATATAATAGAGAAAGCTTACAGGTTGCTATTTATTTATTCTATCTCTTCTATCACAAAACGAAAATTGAATCGATAATTTTCTAATCTCTAACAATCATTTTGGCCTATCGTTCATTAATAAACGATGGAAAAAACACTGCTCCAACTAACGATGCCGGCATATTGTAAGCAATTTTATTACTTCTGAGCTAGATTATAATTGAGATGTAGAAGTAAGGTACACTGAGAAATATATAAATGAAATATTAGTCTTGGTGGCCATAAATAACAATTAGTTTGTGAGAGTAGAGAGTTGAGTGTATTAAATTGGGTAGGTATAAATATATATATACACACACATACACATCTACCTATATAGATACAAGAACAATCCAGTTCTTCACGACCCAAATGGTCGATCTCTTCATTATAAACCAACTTTTTAATTTAATATCTATAGAAACTTTTAAACTAATTAATATGTAGACGAGTAATCGATTGCATCCATGATACTATAGATATCTGTTATCAGTGATTATGTCTCCAGAGGTTCTCAAACGGAGCCGAGCAATATCACTTCTTTTTTTTTTCACCGTAGCGGAGTAATTGGGAACTTACTGGAGCTCTAGCGCCTTATCGTTATCTAAAATCGAGATTACTCTCGAATCGCTTTCTATCGAAGATTAGATGACTCGAAATCAGAGCTGCCGTCAATTATGACTGTTGATTATTACCAGCGGTACCCTAAAAATCGTCCAAATGAAGTACAGATGGTTCCTGTCATTTCATTTTTTGAAGACACGAAGATTGTTCGATTGAATGACGCGTGGCTTTATATTAATCGAAATTTATAGTCAGCTGCTAATAGTCCGTCATAAACTCGATATATATCATAATTAATTTAGTTTTTTTTTGTTTTTTTTTAATCTATAATGGTAACAATCAAAATTTTTTCTACTATAATCGCAAAGAGAGTTATAAAATAAAAATAAATTGGATTAGTCACGTATTGCTTTAAAAAGTTAAATAAAAATTTAGGCATTAAAATAACGATCACGGCCGGATTACGACCTATATACACGTTGATTTTATGCCTCGAAAAATTATTTACCGTAAAAAAAGGCTTTTTAGGAGCGCACACGTCCTAATTAAGTCGCGCCAGTCGTTGGTACAGACGATTATTTGCATGAACCGGTTGTAAATTTTTTTTCAAACGTAAAACCAGAGATTATTAGATAGCAGCGCCTATACTAAAACAAAAAATAAAACAACGAAATTTTTTTTATAATATATAAAGAGAGAGAGAGAGAGAGACGAGGGTGCAATAGTGGGTTCGATTAGAATTCTAGGGTGGTTTTTATGTTTCTACTGTCCTGCCAGGTAGAATTAGCGGAAACGTTAGCCGCCCGGCCGGATATGGCGTTGAGTCACCTATATTACATTATTCTAATGCATAATTGCACGTATATTATTGTCTAATTATCGAAAAATGTTAATTACGTTGATTGTTAATAAATTGAATTAGATTTATGAATTGAAGTATAAACGATTAGTTGATATTTTGATTAAGGGGTGATTTAATCATGTGCAATGATACGTTAAAACCATTAATATGACATAAAGTCCACAATTACATTATAATAGCGGAGTCATAAAGTACTTGTATTGACCCTGGACGCGTGTCTAGATTGTTGTTATTGTTGCTGTTGTTGTTGTTGTAGTTGGGGGTCGAGATCATTGTAACCCCTGCTGTTCGTTCCTGTATTATCCATATGCTTTGCGGCCATCCCCCTTAATGTTTACATTCTATATGACCGTATCACAACATTAGTTAACCATTAATCCATGTCCTAGTCTAACCCTCTTGATGATCAACGAATATTCTATTAATATGTCGTACGGATTAACGGGACTAGTGGAAATGACGCGCGAAAAACGCCTGTCAAACATATCAATACCTCTATCATCCATCTATAATAGTCCAAGTCGATTTTGGCCGACTTGACCGATTTTAATCGGGTAATTAATTAAATTCAATTTGAATAAAAATTCTATTCTATTTGTTATAAAATATTATAATAATCGATGGATGGAGAAAATTTACGAATATTTGGGACATTCGTGTATTTCGATAATTAACTTAATAATTATACAAGTCGAAAATTTATGGACATTTGCTCAACTATAATAAATTAAAAATATATAACATTGAAAATGTGTATATCTGTTGTAGTGATCCGGGATCACTAAACAAAGTGAGCATTAATAATGCCAGACCGGAAGTTATATGTACTGCGAATCAGGGTTTGTTGATTGTATCAGAGGGGTTCGAGACTAATTTATGTATTGGACCAGACGTATTATTCTCCACCAATCCGATATGATATTTTATTATTATTATTTTTTGATTATTTCGGTTGTTGTCGTTGTTAAGCGATTGATAATAGAGAGGGTAGTTAAGCCGATAAATTCGATGATGTCATGTCAACAATTGATTTGATTGATTTCGATCACGTGTCGAGTTGGATTTGTTACAATCCTTCCACGTATCATTTCGATTCAAAGAGATTTACTATATTGGGGCTTTTGAGAGGATATGCTGTTTCGCCTCAAGTAACAAAAACTAATTAACTCTTCGATCGCGTTTATATATTGGAATATTTGATTTATTTTTTTTTTGTGGATAAATAAATATTTACTCACTACAAAAGTCCGGCAATTACGCGAAAATGCGGGTAATAAGGGTAGTAATCAAAATAATTCCCAGTTTATATAAAAAATTTTGCAAAATTACAAACTAACAATTCTAATGAACCGCTATAATTCGATGCGATTGGAATAATGTAAATTGTCTCAATTTTTCCGTAATGATGGTGAGTAATTAATATTGATGATGGTATCATGGATTTATGGTGAATATTCCAGAGGGTCTCCTAGACAGACAACTAACCACCACCAACAACAACAGCAGCAGCAATCGTATTGTTTCGGCTCGTTGATTTCATTATTTTCACCTGGAATTTCGTCCAGCTGTTCGAACTCCCATCACGCCCCGACTACCTCGAAGCTGTATAATATTCTCTATTTCAATATCCATATATCTCTGTATATTCGATTTCGAATCGTTTATTAGTCAGACACAGAAAACAGGGGGCTAGTTTTCGGACCATAATAATGATAATCTTTGCACAACCAAAAATTCACCATTATTATTTTGGTAATTTAGTAATTATGGATCCAAGTTTTCCGGGTTCGAGTTTTTCTGTTTAACAAATTTCCGATAATTATACAGTATAGCCGCAAGACTTGCCTAATATTTAACTAACGATCTGTTTTTTTTTTGCGGTAGTTAAAGCAGATTTTCGAAAGTACAGCTTGGAGTTTGGAAAAAATTGTTTTATTCTTGGAAACAACGAATTTTAGTTATACTTTAGAGAAATTATTCAAAAACATTGGAACTATTAGGATCCGATTTAAATCAGCGGAATTCTCTTCGCTGTCAGATTTTCAGATCGAATCCGCGATTCGATTTCCGATAAGAGCCTTGAATCGAAATAGAATTTTCGCTTATTCATGAATAATGAAACGGACAAATGTTGGATGACAGGAGTCGAAGGGTTATATAAACGCAAGAAAATCCAACCCTTTTATTTATACCCGGCAATTTTTGATCGTTGATAAAAATTTTAATAAAAGCTTCAGTTGGCTTAATCATCGACAAAATGTCGTATAATTTCGTGTAATAACAACAGTAAAACAGACACACGACAGACTCGATCGAATATCTTTGATAACAATCAGTAATAAGCTAATAAATGCAAAATTCGATAAGAAATTCAAATGATATATTTTGATATAAGTAAAAGTTGGAATTAATGTCGAGACGATTTCGATCTCGGCATCAACGAAAATTCCCCTTTAGTATTTTTTTGTTTTGTTTTCGGGTCTTATAAATTTTTTCTACTCCATTTAGCGTCATCGTATAAAACTTGACAAATCCATCATTATTGTCTATGTAATAAGTTGAGCAATGTGATTGAAATAGTTCTGACTGGTAATATTAATGGGAGTCTTGCGTGTCTTTCTGGTTTTGGTTTAGTGGACTTGGTCGTCGTTATTGTGCTGAGGTTTATCCCGTGACTGGGCACATAAATGCATTTAACACTTTTTTATTCCTTTTGCTTTTATAATTTAAATGGAATATTGTATTGTCAATGTTATAAATTGATAATTCCAATAAATAGCGTAAATATAATACTTATAATGTTTTAGACGCGATCATTTCCGAACTGGACACGCGACTTTATTCGACTCCATTCATCAAAGTTTCGAGTTTCAATTATCAACAAATAATATTTGTTTATTTGTCATTTGTACAATTAATCCGTCGATTATTAATTACGATAACGCCATCTCTCCATTTACGAATTATTATTATTATTAGTGTTATTTATTTTTGGATAGGTGCAATATTTAAATGCGACATAAAAATATGGGAATTAATTAGAATAAACCACACCTAGTCCCACTATATCTAATTACAGTAATGGAAAAATATTACAATAAAAGTAATTTTATGAGCTTTTAGCGACCCTTGTGTAGAGCTTACTCATATTAAATATATATATATATATATATAGGTGGTCACTTCATCACCCTCAAATTAAGCTCCCATAAACATATTCCAGACGACAAAAATACGAAAAAATTGTGTACATTTATCATTGATCGTCGACATAGATAATAATTATGGCCTCTATCGGGAATCGGGGGAGTATAATGCAAATTTCGAAAAATTACCACAAAATTAGAGAGAAGAATAATTACAGTTTGTCTTTATCGAAGAGATAAATGAGCGACTAGCAGCTTTTGAATCAAACAGGGCTGAATTGATGGACAGCTGTTTGAATGAGAGAATTCTGGACGTCAGTTGGTCGGAGTCAAGGCCTTTTTCGCCGAATACAACTAGTTTTTTTTTTTGTTAATATTAATTTCGATAAAATAGGGTAAGAACGAAAAAAAATCTGATAATTCTAATTAAGGCATTAATCAAAAATCCAACATCTGTGGCCTGTTTCGAATAAATTTCCACACTGGAAACTATCAGATGAATTATGGTAGTGGAGTCACGTGTGCTATTTACACCCTAATTTAACCGCATTATTTCCATAATAATCGCATCGAAATCTAAGAAAAACGTAAACTAGAGAATTATTAGAAAAATCGAAAATACCGCCGTGTTTTGTTTTTTTTTTTTTTTGTTTTTAATTTATAATTTCCATTCGCGAAACTTTATATCCGTCCAGACTTGTTGTCTGATTCTCCTTTTTTGATCACTTCGGGACTTTTGTCATGTTCAAAGTTGAGAAATTGCAGTAAGTGGAGACTTGGAAGAAAAAGAGGAGGTCTTGGTGAAATTCAATACATAATCTGAACGTTGAAAAGATGTTGTGTTGAGATAAAACATAGGCGGTACTTTAAGGAACGGGTCTTTTTCCATTACACACAACAAAACTGATGGTGTGCTACTGAATTAATGCCAATCTTTCTTTACTGCAGGTAGCTGTGTGAAACAACAATCTTGATAACGCGATTGATTTATATTAACGATAAGAAATTTGTCAAAAAAAAAATGAATAAAATAAAAACAAACATTATGGGTAATTAATTGACGAAGTCTCTCAACTCTCCACAATTCTGAAAGTCTGTAAAATTTAATAAATTCGTAAAAATTGCCCTATTTTCGTATTGAGTCACTCAATACCACAACTGTCATGCAAAATAATAAATAATCAGGTAACATGTAAAACCCCATTAACAGCTGTTTAAATTCTGATTAATCTAGTGGAGAATTTAATTAATTGAGACTTCAACGTAAAAAAACCGATTGATCGGGGAATGTTTAATTAAAGTTTTTCCTTGTTTTTTTTTTTTATCTCTTCAAATAAATGAAGTATACCTTGAAAGTAGCTTTTGGTGCGTAGGTAGCTAACAGATAGACGTAAAATCGAAAGCCGGTCAAGTTTCGATAAAATATTCTGTTCGAATGGCAAAAGACTAGCTAAGGTGTCCAATTCGGCGTTCAATCGTTCCCGATGACGTTTACTTGGATTGCTCTTCGTCACACCGTCTTTGGGCGTAGGCTTCAAACTATAAAAGAAAAAAATTTACAATAATTACAATAATAATATTATTATCTTGTACATGTCCGTAATTTCAATATTAATTATAATAATAACTGAAAATTTAGCATAATTGAGCTGGAAATAATTAACAAAGATGGATAATCTAAGAGTTCCAAGAAAGACATGTGTGCTTTTAATTGATTAATTGGTTGTGTTTAAGCTCGATTTTGTTGTTGCTGTTGATAATGATGATGATCTGAAAAAGCGCGATCAAAAGATCCCAAGTATTATTCGGTATAAGTAGCAATTTCACGTGTATTTTCGCAAATAATTCTTCACCATTACAAGATAATTACAAGAAATTGTGGGATAATGACGGCTGTCAATTTAATGCTTTGCAATAATTCCAAGAGGCGAAAATAGTGTTAATTTAGTTCTTGTCGATTTAGAAAAAAAATTGATTCCAAGACAAATAACAACAATTCCACGATTAACGGTCAATTTGTTGTTAATTAATCATTGTTTTATTTTCGGCAATAATTAATCAAATATGCCATAGAAAATTGATGATCATATCCAAACGAACTATTCAAAATATTTTTTTCTATGAAGCTTCTTCGATATAAACATCATTTGTTATATTTGCAGTAGATATATATATATTTTTGTGACTAATTGAGCCCTCACACGAGGCACCATATCCAATTCACGATACTTTGATAAATATCCGCTCCATTAACTTAAGTTAATAATATTCTAGCGCCACATCAAAGGAGGCTTAATAAGGCTAATTTATTTAAAGACACTCACAAATACAGAGTGTCTCACATGAAATATTCGCTATTTTTACTGATTGTCAAAAATTAATAATTAACTGTAGTTTTTTTTTCGGGTGAAACAAACTGTGAATCAGGAATTTCTACTGGGATCAAAAACCGAAAATGGGATTTTTTATTTCGATTTTTTCCCAACAATCAAATAACTGCGCCTAGCAAGTCTTCTACAACATAGTAAATTTTTGTTTTAATCCAAACGATCCGTCGGACAAATTAAAAACACGTTTGAATTAACAAATTCCTTCTCATAGGATTTTAATAACAGTCATTTAGGAATCGTAGATAGACAGAGAGAGAGAGAATACGAAACGTTCATCATATGTTAGTTTAATTTCAATTTATTCCCCAAATTTCTCTCAAATAAACTCGATCGAAACAATAATCGACAAACACAATAAATCATTGTCGACTAATCATCGAATATCATCGAATAGTTAACGATTTTATAGGTGGAATTGAGTTTAACGTGTCAAAGATTACATTATAATTAATGTCAGAATTCGCTCTATAGTCATGAATATGCGTACAGATTTTTTTGTTTAACTGAAATTTATACTTCAGCTTCAGGCTATGATTAATTGCGAACATACGAATTCGTTTAATTTGAAACAATTTAATGACATGTTAAGAATCTTGACAGCCATATTAATTATTACAATAATAATATATTCAAATAATAGGTTGAAATTGTTGTTGGATTTTAGCGAAAAGTTGGACGATTGGGGTGAAGGGTGAACGAGTTTTTTCCTAGCAACCCTTATATATATGTATATATTTCGTCTCCATCATGTGGGTTGGTTGTTGTCATTAAGGGAAAGGTAAAAAATTGAATTCCGGAATTCATCAAGTTGGCGTCCAACTGTTCGGTTATTTGAAAAAAAAAAAAACAGGTAGGGGACGATAATTTGTAGTCCGCAATAATAAATTGAAAATCGAAAAAGTTTATTTTTATTGTTGTTGTCGACCTCTAAGGCAAGTTGTTCGAGTTAATTTTGATTGTTTATAACTAAAAGCGGATTATTTCAACGATAATTAGGCGCTTCATGCGATTAAGATCGGAATATTTAATGATGAAATAGAAAATTTTAATATAATTCTATTATAAGCAAATATATGTAAATAACTTATTTACTCGTACTTATCTATGAAGTAGAACTAGACGCACAATTTTCTAGTTTCATAGAAAATCATTACAATTTTCAAGAGTTGTCTTTTACCCGGAAAAATACCGCTTATTTGGTAATTTTTCTCATACATATTTATTAATTTTAGTTAATCGCAGCATTTGTTTTAAATCAATTATTTACGGATTAAGATTGAAATTTAGACTGGCTGTCAAAAATGAGCCAAAGATAAAGTCATTTTAAATTATAGTTAATTGTGGATTTCATCATTCAGTTTTACAATTTTTCGTTCGTTAAATAATAAACTTTCTCATAATTTATATGAGCTACCTTTCAACTATCAAATCTACAATATAAATTATCCGTAAACGAGGAATCAACGATTTCTATAATATAAATTACACAATATATATGTGATTGTTTCAATGATTTTGATGTAATGATTCCGATAATTGATCCACTTCGAGAAATCATTAGTTTTGTGGCGTTATGCGTGGAGACTTCAATAGTGCGTTAGGAGAGAAACTCGATTTAATTTGATATTTTCGAAAATTATTCTCTTCTCAAATCCATGTTTGACAACAGAGCTGTGTTATTCCCACAAAAACGAAAGAATCAACCTGAAAACATATAATTTGTTGCGGTATAATTCCTTCAAAGTCGTTTGAAATAAGAAAAAGATGAGATGAGAGAAAGGCTTATATTAAGTACTATGATGAAATAAGAACAAGAGAAAATTGCTTGGTTTTTTTTTCGAGAATATCTCAAATGTATTAAAATTTTTCACTATCACTCCACTATCCACACAATATAACAGATTTACATAGATATTTTTTTCGGTTTTAAATGAAACGGTAATCAAGCTAGCCAACGGCTTCACTAGAACACTAATAGCAGTCCATATAAGCTGTCATTACAGAAGAGTTAGGAGGTACCTTTGAAATTGTCTGAACAAGACCCCAAATTTCTTTATAATTTGTCGGTTGTAATTTCAGATCAGTTTCCTTAATGACGTACTATTCTCCTAGTTGATTTCCCTTTGTTTTCGTTAAACAACAAAAACACAAAATTAACGATTAGACTTCTATTTGATTTTGCATAATAATCATGTAGATTTCTCAATTTTCGACTGGATATCTTATTGTATGAAGGCTGATAATAGCCTCAAGCTGAACTATTGTATATAGAAAATATCGTTAGTTGTTGCCTTGAAAAATCCACCATAATGGTCCAAATCTCGTGTAAAAATTCGAAATTGTTATTATTTTTTTTTTTTGTTGTTTGTTCGATTGTTAGTAGTTTTTGCTGTTTTCAAGTTACCAATTGTATGAAATACATTCCCACTGTAATAAATGGTTTTGTTGTCTCAACAGTTATAATTAAAGAGAATGACAAGCGGACTATTCGGCTTCTATACATATGTGTTCTATTGCTACTTTTTCCCATTCACAAAAGTCGAAATTAACTCGCTATATAATTATCTTGCGTATTTATAAATATTTCACGAAACACACAAATGTAGAAGAATAGAAACTAAAACAAAATATCGCTCTTTTTCATCTCAATAAACGAATAGTGGCTCAATCAACAATTTTTGTACGGTTCAAAAACATTTTTTTAGAGTCTAGAGAAAATTGTGAAGATTGCTCTGATTAGAGCTAGATTCGGCTTTGAGGCTCAACAAATTCAGAGTTTGAAGACCAAGAAAGAGTTGTAGAAGATCGGGGCTCAATTCTATAATCTGGTGTTTGACTAGAATTCGGAGGTGTTAGATTTGAATATCTTCGTTTCGTGCTAGAAGGGCGGAACGGATTATGAACTAAACTAGAGTGCATGTTTTCTATATTGAACGTTTGGAGTAAGAGAAATGAACGACAGGGAATGTAGCGTGCGACGCCCCGGCCTCCGGCCTCTATTCGTCTCAATGAAATCTTCGCACACTATAAACTACACACATACATGTACAACACAAAATGTGCATGTCTTGTACACTACTCACGCAGCCACGTGGTATTTGTTTACATGATCCCAATAATGACCCAACTACCTACATTTCATATAAATACGTCATCGGGATGAGAGCTCCTATTATTTGATCGAAAAATAAATGAATAAAAACAAACTAAAAATAATAGAGTTGGGTTGAGTTTTCAGTATGCAAAACAAACTCGATTGTAAAATATACTGTCAGTAATAAATATAAGTGTGAGTGATTGTGATACCGATCCAGATATGCAGAATAGCAATGTTCGAGCGACAGCGGTACACCAGCCTACACCGAAACCATCACAGGTGAAGAGGTATTCGATGTTTTCGAGATAGCTACTGAACCGGTAGCTGTAGAAAATGAAGACATCAGTTTGTTATGTTAAGACTGAGGGGACTATTAACGAGCCAGAGTCTGGGGCCCAAGTGTCCGATACAACTAAATATGCTAATGGACAATGTCTATTTACTCAACTGAATACATCAATTCTGAAACGATTTATTTCTACTCGAATCTAAGACGTTTAAATGAGGTGAATCCACCAAATTTCGTCTCAAAATCGAATTCATTATTTATAACCATCGATTTGATTTATGACATAATCAACGAGTGATGTTGAACAAATGGACCAATTATCATTAATAGGACGGGTTTTTTTTTTCTTCGTCGTAGTGCTGACATCGATAGTTAGCTATATGAAATTGGGAAAGTTTGAAATCAATCGACACACTCTCAATAATAGTGATTATCGATCTAGAGTCTCCGATATGTTTTATACCGGCTGTCCCAGTCGACACGTCCCCATTCATATCGCGTTTATCTATAAAAACAATTGTTTTTGATTATTTCACCGCTAGATATTTAGAGCGAGTCCTCCAATTCCTGCTATAGATAAGCGAGATATATCTGGGGGCCGTTCGGCTGGGACGTTCTGTAGATGTGTGGTAGCGCGTCAGTGTTCGCACCCATATCAGGTAGGTAAAGAATCGATGGGTAATAAATAGCGGAGTTCATGCGACCATTCATCAAGACCAACAACATTGAGAATGGATAGAAAGAGATACGCTACTGTTGTTGTTATTCTTTGAAGTATAGTGGCTCTACCACAAGAGCGATACAGTCTAAGATAATATGACAGATTAGAATTCTTGATTTCACTTAAAAAGCCATTACGAAGTGAGCGGCTATTATATAGCTATACATATAAATGTGTATATATAGAAGTATATATATATAAACATTGATTTTTTTCTTCATTTAGGTAACGTTGTTATTATCAGTGGTAGTCTGGACTATAAATCGAGCCCACGGTTGTAATGTTGCTGATGTTTGATATAAGTCGGTGTTTGTTGTTGGATTGTTCGATCTGAAACGACGGCCCACAATCCAATTCGAGAAACATTGAGAATTGGTAAATGGAGTTCGAATGAACAACGCCTAGAAAAAATCGCAACCAATCAACTAGACGATTTTTCTATCGACTATATTTTACAGTATAGAAATTTTTACCCTAAATCACTAAATAATCACCGCCACCCAACATTGGAATTCGGATTACACAAGGAAAATTGTCAAAGTTCTCTAGATTATAAGATCGATTTTATGCAAATTGGATAAATTTACGATCTAAAGTCCGCAATAATTTCGTTTTATTTCAATTTTTTTTTTCTCCTACCGTTGTTAAAGAAACGCTCAATCAATAGAACCAACAAATCAATATCGAGCTTATGTAAGACCTGAGTTAGATACGAATAAATCTCAAAATTACCAATTTTTAGGGACAAAACTGAAAACTAGAAGATCTGGAGCTTGATTAGTTTAGGTGGGAACGGTAGAGGAATAGAGATGGGAATTTTCGACAAAAACCCAGTTAATCATATTTGAGCTCGTATATCGAGTCAATTCTATTATTTCTTATCAATTCATTGTCCCCAATTGATGTGGCCGAATTTGTGAGATTTATGTAACAACTCTCACTAACAAAAGTGAAACTGTAAATTTACATAAGAAACCGAATAAATATAATAATAATCCAGCAATAATAGAAATAATTATAGGTTAACTATCATATCATTTATTCCTTTACATTATTATCATATAGCTAATTTCGATAATTTATCTCTATTTATATAAACAATAAAATAAAAACAATAATAGTAAAGTGGCACATATTTCTGGGAAATGGAACTCGTACCATTGCGATAATAATTCTATTGTTGAAATTAGTCTATAATAACAATTATTTCAATATCAATTTGATAATAAAGATGATTACTTGTTGACAATGACGTAATTTTGAAGAAAATTTGCAAAATTGACAGCAATTTCCTTGTATTCCCAATAATTCCACCTGTATTCAATCGTGTAATTTACGAAATTATCATTAATTTATCCATGAATCTTCGATTTCTCGACTGCGTTCGATTCGCATTTCGTTCGTTCAATTTTTCGACGATAAAAGGGAAATTGTGCGTTATCTATTATTGTTTTGTTGATGGATGAAGGTTAAGAGGATGGTGCGTGAAGAGAAGAGAAAACCGTAGAGTTTTGTTGTTTTTTGAGTGATTGTACGCGGCACGCGAAACAATCAAACACGAACTTGTAGTAGGATAGGTCATGGATACTATGGATTACATATGTATATATCACACACATATATATGTTGATATATAGAAAAACATGACATCGATGATAACGTGATGAGTATGACTGGCGATCACGACACTGCCCACCTGTAAAATAGTCTGTAATACCAGAAGTCCATCAATCATTGTTGTGATTTGGGACTTGTCTATATAATTATCTATACGATATGTTAATTTAATACGCAATATTACAATGTTCTATTGAGATATTATTCGAATATGGAGAGATAGCGGTCGAATTATTAGAATCGAAGATAATATGTGGGCAATAATGTTTACAAGGCTCTCTTCGAACCCAGCTTGAAGCCATCAACATTGTTGTATTTAAAATAGCGAGAGTCAAGTTGTAAATCAGACACAATACAAATATATTTCAAACTATACAGAATGTCCGATGCACGACACTCGTCCGAAAATCGAACAATCAAAGCGAAATTTATCTAAGCTATATTTATCCATTACTTATGGACAAATTTCTACCAATTCGTAATTAGACTTAAAATCATCTTTTTTTCCAATCGGCGTAGGCCTTGCTCAAAACATCTACCTTCTATTTACTATCGATCAATACTTGATTATTTGTGTTACTATGGCAACAATTATGTATCTATTCTATATTAATTAATGTCAATCCATCAAGTTGACTGTGAATTGACGTTAACTCAAATTTTAAAACAAAGATTGATATCTATGACGTCATTTATTTATAGGTTGCTATAGTAACGAAATTTCAGTATCTGAAATCAAGTAGTGGATGACTCTAGATTGGTGCGTTTTTTGTCTAAATCACGAATCAATAAAAATTTGCTTATAAATGTTGGATAAATTGAGGATCCAATCTAATGTCTAAAAATCCACTCAAATCGGTCTATAAATAGCCGATGTATTTGGAGTAGTTGTCGTATAGTGGACACAATGTAATATTCATGAGATCAATTATTTACGATGTCATAAAATTCAGAATTAAATGACGATACTCCTTTAATTATTGCGAAAATTTATTTATCGCTTTTAGGCAAATTTTCCATTGTTGGGAAGTCGAATGTCGGTTGGGCCGTCTCCCCGGATATTCGACGAGATAAACGACCCAGTTCCTGTGTGAAGAGCTTTTACTATATTGTACCACTAACATTCAACATTGAACATGGCCACATTAGTTGAACAAGCCAAAAACGTAAACTTCGAACCGGAACGCGTATCACAATCAATGGTCTGAGACCGTTTCCTTGGCTGTTCTACAACTACTCGAAATAAAACAAAACGGGGTAAGAAAGTCGGATATTTTTGTGTAATTCCCCGGAAAATCACTACGAGAATTAATGGATCTTCGATATCGGATCATTTTCGTTCATTGTAATCTAAATGTTGCAATTATTACAAAAGTTGATCAAAATTTTATTACCACCTTGCTCTAAAATACTAATTGCGCTCAATTATACCGATAATAATCGTCATTTATTTGTTGAAAATGTTACGTTATCAAAATAAACTTTAACAAGCGTTATGTAAATTTTTATTAGCAACTCATGTTACATGGACAAGTCGATTTTATAAAAAGCTCAATAAATTTCAAGATGAACCTGTATTTAGCTGGAAATAATTTAAAAGAAAATTGACACTTATCGATCGATCGAAAAATTATTTTTTCCTCGTCCAAGTCGTACTCATCTTATTTTGTACTTTTTTTTTTTGTACAATTTTGAGTTGGCAAAATTACGGGATGTGATAGCTGATAAATACTAAATATAGATTTCTCGAATTACCTAATTTAAAATATCAGCTGCCAGACTCATTATTTTACTAAATGGACAAGAGGACGATCAAGAAGATGATGACCACACCTGCCCTATTTCGAGGATGTCCTCGTGTCTTTGACGATGTCCATCAATTAATAATTGCAATAATTATAGCATTGCGTCTTTGACTATCGCGAATTAATTGGAGTATGGGGGATTTCGATCCGAAGCACCACAGGAAATATTAATGAGCATCGAATTTCGCAAAAAAAACCAACAAAAGCAAAAAAGGCATTCTAACAACAAAAATAATCACTCGAATTATTCCTGCAACTCTACACAAAGTATCATTCTTCATTTTGAGGAATTTTATTCTTCATGTTTGTGGCTTAATTGAATTTTCTCCTACACGAAATTTAATTGGAAAACGATTTGTTACGAATTAAAATTGAATTAACTCGAAAATGGAAAATAATCATAGTTGTTGGGGACCTAATTTTCAGAAAAATTGTGAATTCTCTGTCGAAAAAAACTTAACAGCTGTTTATTTTTCAATTTAAAAAAACTTTCTATGATTTATCTTCTTGATAATGAAGCAAAATCAACGGTACTCAATTTTCCATGATTATCGGAAATGCTGGAAAATTTTATTCAAGTAATCATCGAGTGGCAAGTTATGTGTAACATTTGTAACTCATTACAACAGCTAATTGGAAGAATTTTCTTGAATTCTTAGATTAATTCAAACTAATTACAATCATATTCAGAATAATTAAAATAATAATATTCAAGGTAAACATTAAGGACACACACACCCTCTCATTAGCGAAACTTTACCACCATTGGAATTATGCAAATTTTTTTTGTGTTTTATCAAAAAAATGCACGCAATCAAACGGCATTAAATCCATAAATAAAATTACAATGGACCTAATATGTTGGAGAACAGCGAAAGATTATGGATAACGAAATTATAATTTAAACTCTTAATAAGAGAACAAAATATTGAAATGAGAAGAAAATAATGTAACAATATGCATATGCATTTATTTCAATTTTTCCTGCATTATCTTTATGGAATGCATACAATTTCAATATTAACATGTTATTATAGTTGGAAAATATTCATACATTAGAGAAAGTTCAAGTCTAAGAAGAATTCAAAACGACGGTTCACCATCATTTAGAATTGATTTATTTTGAAGAAAATCGATATCTTTATTGAAGTGAAACTCTTATAGCGAGACTACCAAATCTAAATGACCTTGGCGGAATTGAAGATGAAACATTATTCATTGATTCATCACCGTTGCTGAGGAACGTTACTCTTTCGCTAGCCCTCGTTTTTGAAGTGAAACTTATATAGCGATACTAGTGAATCTGAATGAATCGGAACTCATTTACTCTCGTTGCTAAGGAGCACGATACTTTTTCACCAGCCATCAATATTACAGTTAACTTTATATGAGATGAATACATGTACTCCTTAGCAACGGCAATAGCGAATAAAAATGATGACTAGCGAAAAAGTCTTCAGCATAGTTAATTAAGACTAAAACAACCGTACACATAATTTTTTTCAATAGAAATAGTTGTGATTTGAGTTCTTTCTAAATCAAGGGCATACGGGAAAAATTATTTAATTATGATCGTTCGGCTCATGAATCGAGAAAAATATCTACTTTTATTACACTGTTCTATTTCAAATGGTTTGGAACTTATGGTTAAATTTAGTACATTGTAGCAGATGATTGGGATGAGTCTAATGGAAAATGCATAATTCGCAAAAATATATGCGAATAATCAGTCTCACGAAATCATTTCCTTAATTAGTATTTGGAGTTGGTTCATTTTCCCTCTTACATTGGACCAATTTGGCATCAAATAATTGGGGAAGCTCGCAATTTGAATTTTTTGTAACAAATCTTTAATAAGAGAACTGGTAACGATAATATTCACGTTCTCAGATTATTCTTATAATCTAACAACTAATATAGGTCCGTTATTGTGAAATTCTCAGTTAAAATCAATAATTTTACCGAAAATCACTGTTAATTTGAGTTATTTGCAATAATGTCGTGTATTGTCTCGAATATACAGCGGGGCTCATCTAAGAGTGTTAGCTCGATTTGTGGCCGTTTCCCTCGCGATTTTCGGATGAAAATTTCACTATAATCAAACAACAACGCCTGCCAATCAATAATCGATCGATTGTTAGCTGAGAATACGTTTTTATAGCCCAAATTTAAGCGTTATTTCAATGATAACAATAAAGATGAAACTTTGGCATATTTGCGATGATTTTCTCACGACGACGACTCTATAATAGCTGATAAACCCATACCATACTAATCGAACAAACCAATCAATTACCATTAACATATTCATTTGATTCAGTAGACGGGTTCAACCTACTAATCATTATTGTTTTTCTTTTGAACATCTCTTAGACTAGCAGGCAAGTATCACTTTATTCCTCTTTTGTTATTATTATTACAAAGCGGCAAAATGAACAGGTTCAACATTGGTTGCCTTGCCATACACCTCATTTAGCATAATTTAACAAACTGAGATTCAGTTTTGTATAGTTGCAAAATTAACGGTCAAGTAGCAAAAACCGATCGACCATAATTACAGATATTGTCTAATGATTGGAATAATAGTCGATTCAAAATTTATGTAAATTTTACGATTTCCACTGAAATTTTATACCGAAAAAAATTCCAAATATTTTTCGTTTTCATTTTGTTTTCAGGTAGATGTAGATATTCACGTATATTTGAATTAATAATTATGTCACCCTCACGTTTCTTTTTTCTGTGCCTATACCGAAATATAGAGAAAATAATTATATAACTTTATCTGATAACGATACTGCGCCCTTTGAGTGGGGGAGTATTCGTAGAGGGTTGTTTGATAAACAACCGACATTTCATAAAATAAAATATTTTTATGACATTCGCTTATGGAAATTCCACGAAACATGCTAAATATCACCCAAAATATATGTCTACGTTATTCCATATTCGATATAAAAGTCGAAATAATGATTCCACTTTTCATAAAAATTGGGAATTCGCCGATAACGATAAAATATTGTAATAATTAATATAAATTTCTACTAATCAATCAATCAAGTTGCCTAGAAATCGCCCAGCGTTTTGTCTGGTCGACAAAATCGCGATCGTATGAACTGGCCTTTTCTAATTGTATAATTTCGATTAGAATATATTTTTTTTTAGCAGAAATAGAAAAGTGACATTGGAGAAAATGTTGAAGGTGGTGGGGCATTTTCGGCAATAGCGACGGCCGATTTTCCGATGGTTGCCACGACGACATTTCCCAGTAGTATTGGCAGGAATCCTCGTAATGGACACACCCATAATAATAGCGCCGTTTTGTGGCGACGCTTCGAACTAAAGTCATTTTATAAATGAAGATAATAATAATAATAATAATAATAATGATAATGATAATAAAATGGGGGTTCTTAAAATTTTTATTATCAAATGCGGTTTATTGTCGGCTTTTAATGCCGTTCTACTCAGATTTTTATATTGTCGATATTTTAAATTTTACAACTGACTGTATATAAAGATTATTAACTATCATGGAAGTTTTTATTAGAGACATTGTCTGGAAATTATTGCAAATTGTTCCATGTTTTAGAATTTAATTTCAATTAAAATAAAGCCAAACAATATACAATATTAATAGCAGGAAAGTAATCTCTCGTATAATACATTTATCCCACTCGCATTCACTTTTATGTTATTTTTTTTTTGGTACTTTTTATACGTAATTTATCGATAAATAATAATTATTTGCGTTTTTTGCAGTCAAGGTTACCAAATTACTATTAATTAAGAACAATTCCGAGAAATCGAATTGTCCAAATAAAAGAGATAATAAATCTACACATGCTAGACGAAAAAAAAAATTCCAATACAATTTTACAAATACGTTATTATTCCTTAATTTAGCGTTAATCTTTTAATGATTGTGGGACAATTTGACATGAAAATTGACAGAATTGGAATATTTGATTGTTAGAAAAGCTCAATTATATCGGTATTTAATTACTTGATTCTTAAAAATCATCCTGTAATAAAAATGAAAATTTTAACTGAAGTTGTAGAATTCTAGAGTGTCTATTTTAGGAAAATTTCCCATCAGTTATTTAATTTGAAATTGGTGGGAGGAAATTCTTCAATTTCCACCAATCGTATCAAGGAACTCCGAGTAATAATACTTGATTCTTCTATAATTACGAGCGTTTCTACGAAATCAATTTATTTATAGCTGGAGGCTCAACATAATCTCTTCTTACTTCACTCAAAAAAAAGCACGGTTTATTCTCAGATGGTCCTTGCAAATTTTGGAGCTTATTCGCTAGATCGGGCACAGCTTACGGGAGTTTTAGATTGAAGTATCTTCAATTTTTTTCACAAATAAGTTTCTCAATAGAATCAGAGAGATAATTGGGTAAAATTGCATAACAGCTCTTGCGGAATGGACATTAGAGAACAAGGACGAAAAACATAAGAATCTCATTATTTGAGCTTGATTGGAAAATTTGAGACTTTTTTGTTGTTTATTCTACAAAATTTTGATTTATTCACTTAGAATTCCATTGATATGATGATGTGAATTAGGATAAGGACTCCATAAGTTCTGATTGTGAAAGCTTCACATCGTGACAATAGTTTCATATTTTCCTAATCTAATTAATTAAAATTGAACCAAACAAATAAATTATTCTCAAATATGTACGTGAGTACATTATTTTCACATTATTCACAATTGTGGAATAAAGAATAATTCTCTCTCTCTATCACTTTTATATTATTCATAATTTATTATTATAAATTATAATAATCGATTGATGTATGTTTCGATGATTGTTCACAATTTGATTGAAAGTCCGTCGCTTGATAATCACTACACATGAGCTTCTTTCACGTTATGATGATGAAAATTGCCGTGTCTAAGTCGGTTTTGCGTCACAATATCACGTGAAATTCTACATGAAGGTTTGGATAGATATGGGTCTCTTTATCCACAGGTCAGCGCAACAGTACCAACAACAACAACAACAACAATACACGCATCAATATCACGCAATTTCTATCTCATTTATTTACAGGTAACTCTTGTACTATTTCCATGTGCATTCGTGCTTACATGATGCTTGTCTATAAATACAAGCACATATGTGTATGTGTTTCAAAGGTGTTTGCACCAATTAACTACCAATTATGGAAACAATACGAATATACAGAGCGTTCCATGAAGAGTGGGAAACCGTCGAGACCGGGCCTGATTTTTCGAAATAATCAGATGCGACCTTCGATGGGACCATTCGATGTTGATTGAATCGAATGTAAATTCGAAATCGAATTCGAGAAATATTCGTTAAAACAAAATAAATGGTCACTAATCAAATATCAGAGGAACAATCGAAAAATATAAAAATCAAACAAAATTCTAACTAATTGACTGCCAAATTTTTGATTAAATTTTGTACTGAAAAATTCTCTTACAACATTAAATTTGAAATAAATTATTGTTGTAATAATAATAATAATTCGAATAAGCCGAAACAATTGGTTTCAAAATATTATGATGAATATAGAACTGATAATATTATCTGCGACTTTATTTTCACGAAATTACCTTGAATTTTGAGTCTCGATCGAATTTTCTTTTTCGAAATGGGAAAATATTTGCTGAAATTAGCAAATTATTTTGGCAAATTTTACTGTTAATTGCTGAAAAATCTGTTATTTGGTTTTGATTAAATACCTCTCTAATTCGAGTTCTTCTCAATTTTTTCGACTACCTAATCACAGTCTAGTCTTGACTTAAGACAATCCTCGAGCCGGAACTGATTATTTCGAAAATTAGGGCCAATTCACGGCTTGTATAATATGTGTGATTGTGTGTGAGTGTGCTAATTTTGCAGTCGATCAAAACAATTGGTGCATATTGCATTTACGAACAATCGCGATGTATTTGTTTCGAATATTCAAATAAGAAAAATTTAGAGAAATTAAGTGAAAATTCACTGCAATATAATTAAAATAAATTATTTCTAAATCAGTGCATTATTTAATTTAATGCACCTGTTTTTTATAGTGGCCCATTTAAATTTTACGATCAACTAATACTTATTAAACGATAAAAATCAAGATTGGTTCGAATAGATTTGTCGAGATTTTGATTAGTTTGTTGTTTTGAATTTATTAATTATTAGAAATAATTTAATTTTTATGAGGGGGGCAAGTTTATCAATATTTTGGATACCTTTTGCCGTTCCGTCGGCGTCGTTTCGTAGCATAAACAGTACCTAGCTGGTTCATGGTGGTTGTAGTTGGCGCCGCGACGACCACGGGGGCGGGCGCCAGCACTCCCGTGGGCTCACCTACGAATGACGCAGCGCCCCCGGACGACGTCGGCGGCGGATGCAGCCCAGTACCTGGTGCACATTGGCTTTGCACTGAGTTTATGAATTCCGTGTTGACTTCAATGATAGTTTATTATTTATATCGGCGCCCTTTACGAATTTCTCCTCCTCTATCGAAATAACCTCAACGACAACACTCACAACAACAAAGTCTCTATTATTAAAATTGTTATCGATGGTGTTAATTTTTTTTTTTGAGTCGAATTTCGGAAACACAAAATCTCGAGGACGTCTATCGATGATGGGCACTCACTGATATTATTAAAGACCACGACCACGACCTCTACCTATGCCCAAGCACGAGGATACTGGCAGGTCGTAGGGGGCTGCGTGCGCGACCTGACGCCCCACTACAAAAATGAGGGGTCGGCGAGTACCGCCCCATTGGTAGACTAATTCATGTGACGTCACAACATGGCCTCAATTGATGGGCCATTTCAGGGGAGCGAAGAGGGATTTATTGTTGTATGTGTACGTATAGTTGGATATAATTGTGACGCTAGACGTCGACAACGACGACGACGCCAATATCGTAGTTGTAGTGAGGTCGGACTCAGTGCACTCTAATTCGATCCAATCGAGCAACAAAACTCGCCGATATCACCCTGGAAATTGGAATTTTTCAATTATAAATACGATATTTCCATCAAGATTAAGACACACCAAAACTTTTCTTCATTATGAATTATTTTTTAATCACCTCATACCGCCCTTAAATGTACCCAACCTTATTATTATTCCCCGAATGACGAACCATCACCATAAATGATAGGATAGTGACACTTTATCGTTATCAATTAACTGACAAGTATTAATTTCGAAGGCAAAAACTCCAGCCACATTAATTACATTCAACGATATCTAGATACGAACTTGTCAAATGTCTAATAACGAACATACTTATCAATCATTGTTATCAAATATTCAATTAAAATTGATACACCATTATTTTAATTGAAATAATTCAGAAATAGAGAGCCAAACATAAAACGGAAGACACTCGAATTTGCAAATTCGACACGAATTACCCCCTCATCAATTATTCGTGATAAATAAGGACCGGATATCGCCCCCTAGACCGAATCAGGGGAAGGTAGTCTCTAGAAAATTCTAGTAGAGCGGCACATCGCAATAACTAATGTAAAAAAGCTAATTCGCCTATCAACTAACATTGTTTCATAGAAATAGTAATCATAAACAGATGGAACTGTCAAAATCACCTAGCAACGACGTCATAGCTAATGATTAGGTGCCGGATTTTGTAGAATCCATTTCGAAATTTTCTCCCTCCTGTCAAATTTCAAAATAAATAAATATTAGAGCTATGATTTATTGGATGACATCGCCTAACTGAACGGAAAAATAGGAAATCTCGAAAGGTCCCAGACACGTGCTAGCCCATATACTATTGACGCGACGTGTAAGGGCCGCCGAATATTTACAGTGCGTTTCGTGAAAATGATGCCGGAAACCTTTTATCTGGAACCAGCTGTTATGAGAGTTTTGCATGGATTATCGAATGATAGTTTAATGTTTTTAATTGAGATTTATTTGTATGTCAATAAAATTCGATTTAATTACTCAATAATTTTAATTTATTCAGGAAATGATTCGCATAAATTATAGGTATGCGGAGTTTTATCCAAATTATAGTCTATAATATGCCTTGAAGAGTTGTTGAGTATTGGGAAAAGTTGTAAAAAAAATAGTTTATTCCATTTTGGCCAATTTGATGGTCCTTGGCATTTTATTTCGAACATAGGCGCACATGCAATGATGCACTTAAATGACTTAATATCAACCACTTTTTTGGAGTTTTAAATTATAGCGTATTTTATATATGAAATGATAAATTTCATGGATAAAATTTGTAATGACACCTTTCCAATTGGTATCATTTAATCGACATATATGGTGTAAAGACGTTGAACCTAATAAAAATAATAATAATAATTCTGACATCATTGATAATAGTAATACCTGTTAATAATAATAATTAATAATAAAAATAAAAACCAAAAAAATAAAATTGAGAATGTTGTACAAGGAAATTGAAATTTCGCAACATGAATAGTAGCAGTAATCTTGATCTTATCAATATAGGTAGATACAAAATGTAAAACATGTTTCTTTAACATACTGCATTAATATACGATACGACATATGGTATTAATATTTATTAGGGACATTTGGATGATAGTTGATCTAGATAAATTTTCGTATAAATGGATAATTTGAATGTGAAAAGATACCCATTATATTTACAATGAATGACAAAAAATACATAATTAAAAATTTTGTGAGGAGCGCAATTGATTTGATTCGGGATCGATCCTCGCGTCGACTCCGAACTCTATTAACAAAAAAAATTCGATAATACTCGTAACCAGATCTGTGGTCTCTAGATTTATTTTTTACATGGAATCAAATCAATGACTGCGTAACAAAGCTCAAATTTGTTCCAAATCCAACCGATAGGTAGCGACACGTTCATCCATATTGAAATTAATGAAGATTACTTTTATAATGGAACGATCCATAAATTGCCTACTCCGACAATTTACCCTATCAATTATAAATTTGATCCCCTCTCCGTTTCTAGACCGAAAGAGGGATCGATTCTCGCTCCAAATTTTTTTTTATTTCCACGATTCTAAAGGAGGTGCGAAACTCGTCGTCTAGTGACATCTTTAAAATTTCTGTTATAATTAAAATCAATCAATTGAAAACTAATGACAAATATTTTTTTCTACACAATACAAATACGATGTGAATACAGTGATAATTGATAAGCGTTCTATTATCGAATAGGGGCGTTTTTATATAGGATTGAAAATCATGTTGGTACCTAGTTTAACACAATTTCCATCACACATGGATAAATAAAAATCAAAATAACAAAAACAAAATGGCGTGTTTGTTTTATTATCGAATATGTATTAAAGTAAATTGTGGGTCAGAAAAATGCACGCATACGTTTTATCCATCTTGTTACAATTATTCTTGCTTTTATTTTTCTACTTTCCATCAAAGCAAAGAAAAAAAATCTTGATCTACATACAACAATTACTGATAATGTTTTTATTAAATGAGAAGGTAAAATTCACAGCCTTCTAGATTACTATGAATTGTATAGCGAATTATTGTGAAAAATAAAATAAAAATCATTCTTCTCTATCAATTAGCCGCATCTGTGTAAAGTGCATGTTCTATTTTATCAGTTGATTATCAGAATTTGATTCTCGTTCAGCTATATGACGTTAAATAATATATTTCGTGCCATTGTCAGGCGGTTTTAATGTTATATTTTTTTATCAAAAACTAAATCGGACTTCTTTGTGTCTTGAAACTAACTATATCCACTAAATAGGGAAACATGCACAATTGCATATTATAAAAAATATAATTTTTTTAATAATAATAATTTATATAAAGTACAAAAAATTTATAAATAAATAATTCGAAATTTAACATCTATTGTTCCAATATTACTAATAATAATAGTGATAATGGTAAAAATTGATAAAATTGATAGGAGCGAGTCGATTGGTCATCCACCACCACTATTATTCGATTGTATTCGGTGCAATTGCATTTATTCAATTTTATATAGGCGTCAACCAATTCAGCAGCGATTGTGTCGATAGACACGCCCACTATTTGACGATTGGTGACTTTCAATCATGTACAGGTGTGCACGCCCACTACCATTATTGTCATTTCTAAAGTTCGATGATCAATAAAACATTGAACGAAATCGATGAATTTCCCAATTACTTTCCAAAATAAATCGACAAATTTTCGCG
>JAZBGZ010000019.1:1546-13949 GCA_037414795.1 Stenodera caucasica
AAATTAAATTAAATTAACACACAATTAGTCTGTCTAGGTCGATGTTTGATCTTCTGACAAACTCGAATTGCTTCAATAAAAACTTGCTGTAAATTATGCTGATATTTCGCTGATGTTTCCACATAACTATTGGCGCGTACTTTACGCTTCAATTTCTTACCATCATTTGTTGTGTAACAACGTATACTTGGGTCGTCTCGTAGATCGCATTTTGTCGCTATAATTCCGATAATAATCAATAAACAATTATCAATTAGTGTTGGACTAATTACCAACTAGTATAATGGGCGATTGGGGATTGTAATGTCGAACTTCCGGTACCCATTTGGTGACGACATTGTCGTAAGATGCTAAACTTGAATCAACAGAGAAACAGACTAGAAAACAATTTGTCTGAAATATAGAAAAATTAAGCTCAATTAAATTTGTTAATTGAAGTTGATCAATTTTACATTGGGGTAGGATAATGGGCGCAATCGTTCGTAATCTTCTTGTCCTGCAGTATCCCATAATGTCATATTATATTCAACATCGTCCACCACAATATTCTGACCATAATGTTCAAATCTTAAAATGATTGTCTAATTCAATTTCGCTAATTAGATTAATTAATTCAATCAATAAACTTACACTGTCGGTATGTATTCTTCAGGGAATTTGTTTTGTGTGTAAGCGATCAAAAGACAGGTCTTCCCAACAATACCATCCCCAACGACCGTGATTTTCACATTGCTCCCTTGTGTTGGCATTGTTGTCTTTTAAAAAATGAAAATTCTTATCGAATTGAACATAATGACGTCATTATCAGGGTGTGGATTATTCGAGTTTTCTCGATATATATATTTGAAAATAATTCGTGAGATCTCACCTGAATTTTTGAGTTTTGATGCTCAATTTTTGAATTTCGAAATTTCCATTATTTTCCTATTAATATTAAACAATAGATGATCATATAATATCATCATCTATTCAAACAAAAACATATACGACATAATCATATCACTAATATTTTATCACAGGAGGAAATCCTTATCTTGGGAGTTTTATGTTTTTTTTTTTTTTTTTTATCAAAGAAACAGAGAATTCCGTTTACTACTGAAAATTGTCACAATGTTAATTTTTTATGTAATTTATATGTACGTGTTTCGTTTTAAATATTATTTCCTCTAATTAACTAAATTATTTCATTATTTTTAGTAATTTGGTGAATTAAACGAGAGCAGTGTTATTCCAACACACTACATATAATCTAAAATGATTCATTCTTATAACTTAACTACAACTACGTTAGATGAATAGCAAACAGCTCATTTATTTGATATTTTCGAACAATAATAAATGTGTTTTGAATTACTGATTATCGTTCAACAGTCATTATAGCATTAATGATAATAATGAAAATGATAAATTTGAATTTGCCGCCGATATGTCAAAGAGAAATTTCGAATTTTCAATTATTGGAAAAGTCTATTGCTGACTTGCTCGATTGGCACAAAACCAACAATTTTGGAAAATTCAAATGATGAATCAATCATTCAGTAATTCACGTTTAAAAATTTGAAAACTTAAAATCACTAATAAATTCTAATTGGCCGCTGAAATTCATAACCTAATTGTTTTATTTACTGGAAAATCTCATTATTCGCTCATTTTATTTGAGTGAAAAACAACATAAGAGAAGCCTCTAGATATTCAATCAACTATTGTGGGAATTAGGATGTGAAATTGCGAAAATTTTAGTGATTTAATAAACGATTTAAATCTGCCGCCGACATTTTATAATCCAAGTTACCGAATTTTCAATTGTTTTATTCCCGGGAAACTATCATTTATTCAGCTTTTGTCGAAATAAAATCGTTGAAAATGTCCCAATTCGACAATATTCTAAATAATGAATCGATCATTCTGGAAACGTGCAATTTACAAGTGAGAAATTACAATAAATGATAGTAATTTATATGATTGCATATTTTCATTGTTGTAGGACTCGCTGTTGACTGATTTGGCTAAGCAACAATTGAACGATTGCCAGAAATATGAACAAATCAAATCTGATTATAAGGAAGTGTTGTTGAAATTGTCAGAAAAGGAAGATTTTCATCGTAATTTATTGCTACAAGTTCAAGAAAAAATTAGAATCAAAACGAATTTTGATGAATTCATCCATACAGTGGAGGCACAACAAAATTTAGATCAAATAACAAAATTATGTGATTCAAAAACCAAAATTTCGTGAGAACTTTTATATACAACATAATTCAACTTGCAGTTAATTTATTCCCTCTACAATATTTTTTCAGTAAAGATTTTGTTGCTAATATAAGGAAAATACAGTCGAAATTTCTCCGTCTTAGCGATGAATTCGTGAGTATATTTTTTGGAGTTTTTGTGATAAAATGGCAATTTTTCTCGTATTCTTAGAATCAAGAAACAATTTTACATGAGATTGATGAATGCAAATCAGAGATTGAATCATTACAGTGTCTTATAACTGATCTCAATAATAAATATCAAAATGCTGTAAGCGCTGAATTTGACTATTATGATGAATATAATGTCGAGAATTTGAAACTTTCTCTGAAGAATTATGAAAAGAATATGAATTTTTTCGAGAATGGATTGAAAAAAAATCAAACACAAATTCATCTAATTTCTAAGAATATTGAATTTTTAAAAGAAAAAAATGCCGATCTTCAAGCTCAAAAAGATATGTTAGATTGAATAAAATTTCAATGCTTTTGTACTTATAATAATTTGAAATCAAACACGTTAATTGTGAGACTTCATTTTTTTGTTTTTGATACTGTCAGCATCTGCGATGAAAACGAATCTATTATATTATATTCGTCTTCCGATAGCAAGCTGAGTTTGTCTTAAATAATCAACCTTTGATATGTAATTTGAATATTTAATCAAATATTGGAAATCATTAATTTAAGTTAAGTCAAAGGCATTGTAACGCTTTCTCGTTCTGTCGTATTTAAAATAAATTGTATTATGCTTATCAAGTGAATTGATTTCGATCGAAATCTTACAAAGATGCTCAATTTACTGCATGGCAAAACTGAGTTATTCTCTAAACTTCGATAATTATTTCTGGACGACAATTACTATAAGTCTTCTCTTTTCGTCGACACTACTGAATGATTATGTTCTAGAAACTTGATACCTGATCTCTAGAAGGGCTTAAATAACGCTATCCGGTAAGCCATAGTCAATTTTAGTTACATTCAAATTATGATTTTCTATAATGAGAATAAGAGAATACTCAAAATTATAAGGAAATATCCTTCAATAAAATTTATATATTGCATAATTTTCTGATTTATAGTACAGGATGGAACAAAAGTAACAAATAATAGCTGTAGCTTTTTAATTTGGGAAGTTATAAACAAATATTCAATATAAAAGTTGTTTCGTTTATTATTATGCTTGATGTAACCCTTTCAGTTTGTTCCTATCTTCTGCTTTTGCTTCTTCTGCAATTGCAGCAAAAGAAGATAGGGACAAACTTGAAGGGTCACATCATGTATAATAATAAATCAAACAATTTTTATATCGAATTTTTTATTATAACTTTTAAAATTAAAAAGCTACAGCCATTATTTGATACTTTTATGTTCCACTCTGTAGATTAAATTAGAGCATGAAAATATTTTATTGGATCAAATTAATTTGTAGAAAAGCTAAATAGAAATGGAAATTTATATTATATAATGATTGTGTACGAAAATTTCAATTGCTTAATTAACAATTGTAAAAAATGTTTAGTTTCCACTAATTTTAAGTTTAAAAATTCCAACTCATTTATTTTTCAGGGGTCCATTCAATAATGGTTGATACAGGACCTACTCAGTATCAGCTATACCACTAACCCTGTTGCTAATGACAACCTAATATTGATTTCAGAGAAATTTGCTAGAAATTGTTAGAATATTAATAATTCAAGATATTATGTCGACTTCCTCTAAAGAAACGAAAGATTCGTTATTATCAGAACGATCTGAAGGTAATCAATTGCAGATTATAATCATTGAAAATTGATTAAAGTTTAGATTAAAATTTTTTTTTAGATAAAATCGTTAAAATTGTAACACCAATTGATGAAGAACTTGACAAAAAAAAAGTCCACACAGATGAAGAATTAGATCAGTTGGTGAACTTTATTAAAAGTATGACAACTGTTTATGATTTACAAACAACAGATTGGACACAACGTCATGATGAAATTATAAAAGAATTCATTAAAAATACAAATGAATTATTATTAGTTATCTATTTCGATCAAGATAAATTAACATGCACTTTAGATATACCAGCAGTAGAATTTATTGATTTGACATATTTTTTGAGACGACCAAATCATGTATTTGAAGTTGAAACATTCCATGATACAATAATATTTGGCACAATTGATAATAGTATAGAAAATGATATATTGAATTTAATCCAACATTTATATTCTCCTATATTTTTCCATTCATATCATTGGCCCGATAGTATACGTAACGATTTTTCACAGGATTTAAATGTATTTTTACAAAAATTCAATGATATCTATTATAAATTATTGGGACTGACTGTATTATATGTACCGCAAGAATCATTAGGCTCTACATCTATTGATGTAATTACCAGTGATAAAGATTTAATCAAACGTATCGAAAGTATTGTTGTCTATTGGACAAAACAAGTACGAATTGGTTTAGAACAACAAGAACAGGTCGCTTCCGATGATTTATTGTGTTTGAATGATGAATATGAATTTTGGCTGAGACGATGTACGTATTTTTAAGCTTATCTCTCGTTAAAAAAGACGAAAAAATAGAGTTTTCTATCTATAGGGATCAAAAAATGTAGTTTTTTTGGATTGACTTTCATTTTAGGACCAGTTCTCATAATTTGTTCATCGAACCCATTATTTATATCTCGATTTTTGTATAGGTTCTTGAAAGTTGCTTGATGTTCCACCTTTATTATTATTTTTTTTAATTGAATTTTTTTCTAATTGTCAAATCTATTTCAGATGAAAACCTGTTGGGCTTGAAACATCAATTATCTGATAAAAATGTTAAGCATATTTGCGATATTCTATTAACAGTACAATCATCGTATCATAATCAATTTATAGTATTATTTGATCAATTAGAAGATAATTTGGAAGAAACCAAATCAAATATTGAATATTTAGCAATTTTACGTAAAGGTAGTTATGAATTACAAGCAATTACCGATATTGGAGAATTGAACAATAAAATTGAAGAAATATTACATTTAATACGTTTTGTATGGTTGAATAGTCCATTTTATAATAGTAATGAACGTGTAACAACTTTATGTCGTTTATTGAGTAATCAATTAATTTTACAATGTATAAGAACAGTAGATTTATCATTAATATTCGATGAGAAACAACCACGTTATGGTATAAATATATTAGAAAAATGTATAAATTGCTTAACTGATTATATCAAAATTTATAAATTAGTATCAGATTGTCATTCACAATATAGTATAATGACATGGTCATTAGATCGTGCACCGATATTTAATCATATTGATTCATTTATACAACGTTGTAATGATTTAATTAGTATATGTGAAGCAATGATACAATTTGGACGTTTTGATGAAATTGAAACAATTTCAAAACCGAAATTTAGTGGTTCACGTTATCCAGAATTTGATAATTGGGTTAATAAAATCGAAAATATATTTTTTGATAGTTTAGAACAAATTAATAATTATAATGATATAATGTTAGATGTACTTCAAACTGAATGGTATGAACATATGTTGAAATTTAATGCACATATGAAAGAAATTGAAATTATCATTGAAAATTTATCAAATGCTGTATTTGATGAATGTGTTAATATTGAAGATGGTATAGAAAATTTAGCACAATTTTTCAATTATGCTAAAAGAAAATCATTACAATCATTATTTGAAAATCGTACAACATTAATTTATAATATGTTTAAAGATGAAATTGCTTGTTGTAAACATGATCTAATGGATGATACATATCCAGCTAAATTACCATATTATGCTGGACGTGCATTGATGGTCAAAGCCAAACAAAATCGTCTCAAAAACATTAAAGAGGTAAAATCATTTATCCTTACATACTGACTTGACTCTCATTTGTTTTATTGCAATTCGTACATTGATGCGTAACGTACAATAAAACAAATGGATTTGAATTATTTGCAGATGTTCGATGAAGCCCATTGGATGATGCCATGTAGTATTTCGAAAGAAGTATTTAGACAATATGACGAATTATATACATCAATTGATAATCGTATATTAACATTGAATCGAAAATGGATAAATGAAATTGATTTAGACGCACTAATAGATCGTTTAGATCGTCCATTAATGTGTAGAAGTATCAAATTTCCTGGTTTAATTGAATGTAATTTTGATCGTACATTATTAGATATATTACATGAATGTAATTATTGGTGTACATTCAGTTTTGAAATTCCACAACAATTGAAAATTATCCATAAACGTTATGATTCGATCAAATTAGCATTTAATAGTGTCATTAATGTTGTTCTAGATTATAATAAAGTTATAACATCATTGAGTGATGATGAACGTTTACTATTTCGTCCATTAATTGGTAATGTTGAAAAGAGAATATCACCAGCTCTAACAAGATTAAATTGGGCTGGTAGTGTTAGTGATGATTATATTGCTGAATGTGCCTATTCAATAGCTGATGTGAGTTTTATATTTTTATTTTTTTTTCATTTTTGGCATAATTTCAATTTGTTGTAGTTACAAAAATTCGTCAACGATTATAAAGTATGTAATGCACAAATTGTTAAGATTTGCGAAACAATTTGCGATACAATAATAGTTCCATTACAACCAAATTTCGTTTATTCACTTGACGAATTAAAATCAGAAATATCTAAACAAATTGATAAAGCAATGACGAAATTGATACATTTCTATCATAGTATCATCCAATATTTACTTTATGTTTTTGAAGTTTTCGAAAATCATATGAGTACGGTAAATCATAGTATGAATATTTTAATTATTGATAAATATAGTTGATAATTTTCATAGGTATCAAGTCAATGGCTGAAATACGTAAGTAATTTCGATATTTTATACGAAGAATCATTAAAACTATGCTGTCGAAAATCGTTATTGAAATTAGTCAATATTTTACATGGTGATGGATCAGTTGGTCCAAATCCTCTAATACATCTTCAATGTTCTTTGAAAGATAATCGAGTAACATTAAATTTCAATTGTTTTCCATTTATAAATTTTTGTTTTGTTCTAGATCCATTTAGAGCCGGCTTTAAATGATATTCTAATTGTTATTTCTCAAATTTACGATAATATAGTTAATGATTTACAAAATATACCGAGAATTAGTGACAAATTTCGTGGTGGTGATATCGAATATCCACCATATTATAAGATCATAGCTGATGATCTAAAATGTAGTGAATATCAAAAATCATTAGAACAGGAAATTAAATTGAATATAGAAAAAATCAATGAACATATGATAATATGGAAGCCATTCTACGATATATGGGAAATTAATAAAGATTTATTTATTAAGAATTATAGAGATGAAAATCCCACAGATGCACAATTTGATAGTGATTTAGAACGTTTTAATGATATTGCTAATAATGCTGATGTAATTGATACTGTATCTGTTATATATCTTATACGTATTAATTTTGATAAACTGAAAAAGTCAATTATCGAACACTGCATTGAATGGCAACAAAAACTATTGGAATTATTACGTGTATTAACAATTAAAAGAATTGATGATATTCATGATTATATCAAAGTAAACTCTGAACAGTTGAGATTTTTGAAATATTCAAAAATTCATTTTTTTTTATCTATCAAAACATTGTTTTTAGACTCATGATGAAGCCACAAGATTTAGAAGAAATGAAAATAGCAATCAATTTTTATGATCAATGTGTTACGGAAGTCCCACAAATTCAACAACAATTTCCATTAATTACACGTCAAATTGTAATTTTGGATAAATATGATATTGATATATCGATTAAATATCGTAAATTAGAACAAGCTTTACCAGCTGCATGGAGTGATTATTCTGAACTATTAGAAGTGGCAGGAAAAATGTTAGATTATGCTAAAACAATTATCAAACATTCAGAAGAGAAACAGGGTAACGTATAAATTGTTTTTTTTTTTTTGAATAAATTATATTTTTTCCAAAACTACTGCCTCTTTTTCAATCCAATTTTAATCCCATTAGCTGATTTTAATACAGTTTCAGCTATTAATTCCAACTGATGTTGAGGGACCGCTGGTATTAATTCTAAATTTCTTATAATTTTAGAGATTGTACTCTTCATTTCTAACATAGCGAATTTTTGTCCTAAAAACACATTTTTATAATCAATATATTGAGTTACGAGAAGAATAAAGTACCAATGCAATTTCTAGGACCAGCACTAAATGGTATATAAGAATAAGGTGATTTATTATCAATATTTTCAAATCTACTAGGATCGAACTTATCGGGATTCGGAAAATATTGGGGATTTCGATGTACACCATATGCAAATATCGAGAATGTGATACCTGCAGGAATTTCCAACCCATCTAAAAATAAAAATTGCATTTGTTTCGCTGTAATTGCTAAATTGAGGTTATGTTGTCAATTTTAACAAAAAACTGTTTCATTAACAACAGGAATTTTCAACAACAGAATCTCAATCAAGATAAAAATTAGCTTCATACTAAATTCGACTTCTTGATCAGTTTCTCGCGAATAGAACGGTACTGATGGGTATAATCTCAAAGATTCTTTGATTACTTGTTCCAAATATTTCATATCCATCAAGTGTTGGTATTTAATCTTATCGGAGTTGGATGAATCACGCATAATGTCAATTTGTTCCTGATAGACACGTTCCTGAAAATTATTTTATTATTAAGGTTCTGCTTAGAAATTTCATATACCTACTTGGATGTCTGAATGATTAGCAAGGCAATACAATGTAAAACAAATGCCAGATGCTACAGTATCATGCCCTTCAAACATGAACGTATCAACTTCTTCACGAATCTCTTCATCAGTTAATGGGACTCCATCCATATTTGCATCTATCAGCAAATCAAGAAATGCTTGTTTCGTTTTAATACCAATATCATCGGTATTTGTAGTTTTATTCAGTTGTTTTTCGTGTTTACGTTGTTTAATTACATTCCAGCTATATTGATGTAGTATATTTAGAGCTTCTTGCTCGATTTTATGATTTCTTGTGAATTTGTAAAGAATTTCATACATTCCAATTGGTGACACGCCTCGTTCAATTATAATACGGCACATTTCTTTCACACTGCGAACGTAATCGGAGTTCTTATCTTTTTGTGCATTAATCGATGTACCCATTGCAGTTTCTTAAATAATCATACATTTGTATTAAAAAATAAAGAATATCGAGATATTACCACAAATTATATCGAGTGTACATAGAATAACAAATGGATGAATATCGATAGTTTTATTCAAATTGTTTTTGAGCTTTTCTAACAAAACATCACCATTTCGTTCAAAGATTTCAATGAAGTTTTCTAAAATTTTGAAATGAAAAGCTGGAGTTATAATTCGTCGGTGTTTCTTCCATTTCGTGCCTGGAAACTTGCTCAAATTAAAATCATACTTTATTGTTATCATTATTGAATCAATATACCTGTGCTTGTTAAGAGGCCAGTTCCTAACCATGAATGTAAATAGTTATATGGTAGTGATTTATTCAAAATCTTCGTACTACTCAACAAAAATTCGGTCAGTTTATAATCGGTTACGACGACCAATTGGCGTAATCCGATATTAACTTTAGTTATACATTCACACATTTCGGAATATTTTATTAGAACATCCAGTATATCTGGAAAATTCATTTGTTTCAAATATAAGTTTCAGTTGTTGAAATTCAACAATAAAACAAATGAGACTCGAGATTAGTCCATTGAACTCACTTTTTGTACTTCGTATTTCTAGAGCGTGCCCTAAAATTGGCAATCCAGGTGGACTTTTCAATTTATTGTAGAATTGTCCTTGTTTAGTCTTATATTTCGACCACCACCAAATTATTACAAATAATGGAATTAGAACTGTATAAAGTTCGATCCACATGATTATTTGATTGATGTTTCAACATGAACTTTTACAGTACAAAGTCCGACCGTCACTTACGTAATTGAAAGGTAGGCAAGCTTTTATTTTTCAGTAGCCTCAGGGCCTCAGGTAATTGTAATGTTTAGTTAAATTTTCTACAAAACTTGGTGCTTATATTGACTTGACTTTTATCTAAAGCCGGCGCTACACGATGCGCCGAACATTTGACTCGAATATTGACTTGAACTTTTTGGTGTCTACACACATAGGGATCAAATTGGCAATTTGGTCTCTGAAACTCATCGACGAAGATACCAGTATGTGTGTGGTGAAAATTTGTCTGTCAATTCAATTGTTTTGCCTACTTACGGTCGAATTTTGTCGTCAACCGCATGTGCAGTTTGCAACGACAATCGAATTGACAGATAAATTTTCACCACACACGTAGCAATGTCTTGGTCGATGAGTTTCAGAGACCAAATTGTCAATTTGATCTCTACGTGTGTAGACACAGTTTGGGTGAAAAATTGGACGACTGGTTTGTCAAATAACGGTGGTACGAATGTTCGATCCGATACCTTTGGTTGAACTTTCCAAGTGTGGCGCCAGCTTTATGTTATTCAAACATTGAGATAAAGCACGATTTTTGCAAATCACAATGAAATGCCATTTATTCGGTATAATCAATTGTAAATAGTTAAAATTGGAGTCATATCACTGTTCGAGAATGTGAAATTGAATTCATTCCATAATAAAATAGAAGATATCATCCAATACATTATGATAAATTTGTTATCGAGCATTTCAAAAGAGCCTACAAACAGAAAAATGTTTGATTAAATCGAAAAAATGTACCTGAAATATTACCTTTTGATAAAAACAAAGAGAACGAACCATTTCCGGATAATTATAAATAATTCTCAATATAGATAGAAAAACAATTATATTAAATAGTCTCTATACTATCAAGTAATCTTTTTTACAAAGTTTTACATAATTACTATATATTTAAATATAAAATAAAAACTATATGATGCTAATAATAATAATAATAATAATAATATGGCTTTATACAAAGCAATTCCATAAAATTGTTAGAAATTAAAGTACGTCTTCTCTCTTATATTAAATTATAATTATATGTACAATAAATTTTAAGAAACTTTTTGCAACACAATTGCGAATAAATATGGATAATTTTTCAAGATATCAAAACGAAACAAATCTACAACGCCAAATCAAATTCAGGTACCTAATTTTTGATAGAATCGACGAAAAATGAAAATAATTGAATGAATTTTGTTTATAGTATAAAAATATATATGTATAGGTATGTAGATATAAATATTGATGTGTGTGAGAGTGAGTGTGTAATTATTTTAAATATAAAATTTATTGTATTAAAACATCTTTACTTTCTGACGTACTACCTTGCCGTGTTGGACTTAATAATTCTTGTCGATCGCGTTCCCGTTCACGTCCCGGCCGGAAAGCCTCCATTACAGATTGTACACGTTCCTCTGATGGTTCCCAACGTTGATTGCCAGCAATATTTTGCAACCAAATAATCACAGTACCATGAGCCGATTTTACATTCAATTCAGATCTATAAAAAAATACATGAAAAATTAACTTAAAACACAAAAATCATTGATAATAAATAAACCTATTGAGAACATGTTGGAAACCGTGTCGGAATTCATGTTCATAAGCTGGAATTGTAACTTGTTTCCGTTTAAATTGACTGGCTTCAATACGTAGAAGAGCACTAGGTGTTGGTTCACGATAATCTGGTAGAAAAACGATAAAACTCAAAGGTTCCGAACTTTCAGTCAATAAACGTTCTATATGGGAAACAGCAGCCTCCATTAGTTCCTCACAAAATGGTGGATGTACTTGAAATGAGCCTGATACGGCTTTTAATTGTAAAAATGGCCTAAAATCAACATTAAATTACAATTATTTCCTGATAAATTTATAATCTAAAATAACAAATACCCTCTACTACCAAAATAGGAATCACAATCAGCAAATGCTGAACAATATTGTTTAAAATAACAATTTAATGGTGATGCAAAACATTCAAATGTTACACCGAATGTCCGATTTAAACATTCGAAAACTGTAACAGGTAATGAAGCTTGGGTCTCATGAACATCACAATTTGCATTGTTCGATGATGGACATACACCTAAATATGTTGCATAACGTTTCAACATCACCCATACTCTTGGTATAAATAATTCG
>JAZBGZ010000019.1:15141-25827 GCA_037414795.1 Stenodera caucasica
TAGTTATTGTTGTTGGTGGTGGTGGTTGTGACGGTAATGGTGCACATATACCTAAGGGATCTGTAATTGGATCAAAATGTGGCTTAGCTATTGGCATTTCCCATAAACTTTCGCCAGTTAATTTATTCCAAAAATATGGACGATTTTCACGTTTCGACCAAAATTTACGCCAACCTTGTTGTGTCAATTCAAATGGTAAATCAAATTCTAAATTTTGTTGATTGATTGGTACAACACTTTGTGGTAATATTGTTGGTAATTGTGGCATATTCGGATGTTGCGTTGATTGTAATTGATTCACATTTACATTATCTATAGGTGGCCAAATTGGTCTATCGTCTGGAAGTGTTTTAACATCAACTTCTTCGTTCATTGCTTATTATTATGTTAGCGGTCTTTTATTTGTTGGTGATGGCTTCAGATTGTTGATAATCTGATGATATTCCAAAAAGTAAAATTAGAATTTTTTGATACTACAATTCACTGCATTTTTATCCAATTTTATATTTATAAAAAAAATATTATTTATTTATATTGTTTTTGTTGTATTGAAAACACGACACTCGTTTCATTCATCTTCTACGTTGGAAATTTTTGTACACCTCCACCCAGACGCCATTTGCTGACTGAGGAAAATTTACCAAACATTCTTACGATAACAACGCGACATGCTTACAACGACCATTTCTTAAACTAGATTCATCAATGTTGTCAATAATACATAAACTACCCATTTAAAAATTCACAAAATCACCAAATACAACTTTTCTAATCATAAAAATCAACAAAAACTCATTAATCACTTAACCAAATTAAAATTGTTCTCGAAAATGAAACTGTTGTATTTCAAATATTCTCCTTTGAATACAACTAGATTTGACAACATTGCAAACAAAGTGGCGCATAATTTAAAATATAACACCTGGCATTTGTACAAAAATTCTTCTGTTTTATTTTATAATCAAATGACATTACTTTATCACTATTTTATTGTAGTCTTTGAGATAGCTGGAGTCAATCAATGAAAATTTGTGTCCATCATCAAATCGTATATCAAATTGATTTGAATTTCAAAATAGAAATGCAACATAACCTCGAAAATTTAGGTAGTTCGAGTATTCGTAAACATGGGCAAGAAACGCAATGGTATATTTTTAACAGTTTTATAATAAAATTATTGTAATAATATTAGATTTCTTTTAGAATTCTCTCATTTAACTGTGGAAGAACGTAAAGTGATAACAATTGCTGAAATTGTTCAACATTTGATTATAGCACAAGAAAATAAAAAAGATGTGAATTTGAATGCTTTGAAAACACGAATCTCATCTAAATATGGCTTAAGTAGTTCACCGAAATTAGTTGATATAATAGCAGCTGTACCAATTGATCATCGCAAAACTTTAGTACCGAAATTGTTGGCAAAACCTATACGTACAGCTAGTGGTGTAATTATTTTTTTCAATTGTAAATTATTTTTGTTCATTGTAGTTAGTTTTTAGATTGCTGTTGTTGCTGTGATGTGTAAGCCTCACCGTTGTCCGCATATAAATATGACTGGCAATATATGTGTTTATTGTCCAGGTGGTCCCGATTCTGATTTCGAATATTCAACACAAAGTTATACGGGTTATGAACCAACATCGATGCGTGCAATTCGGGCACGTTATGATCCATATTTACAGACACGTCATCGTGTTGAACAATTGAAACAATTAGGTCATAATGTTGATAAAGTTGAATTTATTGTTATGGGTGGTACATTTATGAGTTTATCCGATTCATATCGTGATTATTTCATTAGAAATTTACATGATGCCTTATCAGGACATAAAAGTGATACAGTTGAAGAAGCTGTTAAATATTCTGAACGTAGCAATATCAAATGTATTGGTATAACGATTGAGACACGTCCAGATTATTGTTTACAAAAACATCTATCGGATATGTTGAAATATGGCTGTACTCGATTGGAGATTGGTCTGTTTGTTATTATCTCCAATTAAACATTCTATTTAATCAACTAATCAATTGTAGGTGTTCAATCCGTTTATGAAGATGTTGCTAGAGACACTAATCGAGGACATACTGTAAAAGCCGTTTGTGAAACTTTCAATTTAGCTAAAGACGCTGGTTATAAAGTTGTCGCACACATGATGCCCGATTTACCAAATGTTGATTTAGAACGTGATATTGAACAATTTATCGTATAGTTGAATTATTACAATTCAATATTAATCGAATTAATGATTGTTATTGTAGGAATTTTTTGAAAATCCCGATTTTCGAGCTGATGGTTTGAAAATTTATCCAACTTTAGTTATACGCGGAACTGGTTTATATGAATTATGGAAAACTGGACGTTATAAAAGTTATCCACCATCTGTATTAGTTGATTTGATTGCAAATATTCTAGCATTAGTACCGCCATGGACTAGAGTTTATCGAGTACAGCGCGATATTCCAATGCCGCTTGTTAGGTATAATAATTATCAATAATTCGAATTCGTTTATTATATTGATTATTTATTGTTATGATAGTTCGGGTGTGGAGCACGGTAATCTGCGTGAATTAGCCCTACAACGTATGAAAGATTTAGGCCTAAAATGTCGTGATGTGCGTACACGTGAAGTGGGCATCACGGAAATCCATGAAAAAGTTCGTCCGAATGATGTTGAATTGATACGTCGTGATTATTATGCGAATGGTGGTTGGGAGACATTCTTAAGCTATGAAGATCCACAACAAGATATTCTAATAGGATTATTGAGGTTGTCTCGTTCAAATCAAATTAATCTAAAAATTAATTTTATAATTTTTAGATTGAGAAAATGTACCAAAGAGACAACATATCGACCAGAATTATTAGGTGCATGTTCAATTGTACGAGAATTACATGTTTATGGTAGTGTGGTACCAGTTAGTGGTCGTAATGTAGCGAAATTCCAGCATCAAGGTTATGGTAGTTTATTGATGGATAAAGCTGAACAAATTGCAATCAATGAACATAAATCAACGAAAATTGCTGTAATTTCTGGTGTTGGTACAAGGAATTATTATGCCAAATTGGGGTATCATCTAGAAGGACCGTATATGGTGAAATCTTTAATAAATGATGAGTATAAAAGTGTTTTCAATTCGGCGGATAACGATTGCGTTGTTATTAAACCGAAAACCGTTGATAGGAAAATATGGACACTATCAGACGAAGAATGGTTGAAACAGAATAAATAATTTAATTTATTGAAAAATTATAATAAATTTGAAAAGATCGAAATTTATAACAATAAATTAATAAATTAGAATATATTACTCACAGTTTATATGAATTTTTTTCGCGCTGGTTCTATGTTCACTCGATTATTGTCGGTGAGCGGTTCGGCTGCATTCGGAAACAAATTACAGTGGCTTAGCGGATTCGAGTGTGGTAAACATTTTTTGAAATTCCGAAATATTTCAGCTAAACTCTTTGGAAAATATATTCAAATGAGATATTTTTCAATGAAAAAATCTATCATCATTCCAAAATAAGTATATATTGTAAAAACTGTATTCTCTTTGATCCGGGTCTTGGTGATCATATACATATCTATTTTGGTTAGCATTCTAGTTACTTCCAATTTTTTGTTTTTCACTCAAGCCAACGCAACAAAATTAAATATCCCAAGAATAGCCATATGTGTAAATAACCAAACATTTATGTGTGGTGTTTTTTTTTTGTAAAAATGTCTAAGCAACAAAATTTCCGTCGAAAGTATTCAAAAAAACACTCACCATCCAAATTTCAGAATCAACAAAAACGAACAACTCCAAAAACCTACCAACATCAGAATCAATTAACAGAATTAGATGTTGGTATAGCGCAATTTATCAATAAATTAGATGGGTTTTCTGGTGTGATTAAGGCGAGATTTTCTGATTTTCAAGTGAATGAAATCGACTGTGATGGCAAAATTGCTAAATTAACCGATAATTCAATCCCTAAAGAATTCAAAAACAATAAATTGAACGCTTGTAAAAAGGATTGTGATGAAATTTTAGAAAGTCCTCTAGAGTATTTACCAAATGATGTTTGGTTGAAATTGAAAACATTATCAAAATCGGATGATTTTAACGAATGTTTCGATTTTGATGTTGATAATTTAACGAAAGACCAACGTAAAGCCATACACGAGCTATTGAGAGAATATTTTTTAAAGAAAATCTGTGCCGATACAATATTGACTGATGATAAGAAAATTATGCATTTCAAACGAAGTGATGGTAAAGAGACAACGAAACGCAGTAATAACCAATGGCCGGAGAATTTGGGTGAATATGTACATTTTTTAGTTTATAAAGAGAATTTGGATACATTGGATGCAACAATGAAAATTGCTGATTGTCTAAAAATGCACTCATCAAACTTAAATTATGCTGGTGTTAAAGATAAACGTGCCAAAACAACACAATGGTTCTCAATACGTAAAATCGAACCATGGAAATTGATAATCAAACCAAAACACATAAGAAATTTGAAAATTGGCAATATTTGCTTTAAAGATTCACCATTAAAATTGGGACAATTGTATGGTAATCGGTTTCGAATCGTTTTAAGGAATATTACAGTTGATAATGTTAAAATCGATGAATCAATGAATCAGTTGAAATCGAATGGTTTTATCAACTACTATGGCTTACAACGATTTGGTAACGATAAAGAAGTACCGACATTTTCAATTGGAAATGAATTATTATTAGGCAATTGGAAACGGGCATGTGAAATTATATTGAAACCTTTAGAGAGTGATGATCCTGATTTGGATATAACAAAAGCCAAACGTATTTATTTTGATACAAATGATCCTCAAAAGGCACTAGATGAATTCAAAGATAATAGAAACCGTTGTGTGGAATTTATGTTATTAACAGGTTTAGCTAAACATGGTTCCGATAATTTTGTTAACGCTCTTGACAATGTTTGTAATTTAATTTGTAATGTTATCTACAATCAAATAATTATTATTTTCAATTGTAGATTCCAAGAAACATGAGACTATTGTACATCCATTCATTTCAAAGTCTTATTTGGAATCTCGCAGTATCAAAACGTATCGAACAATTTGGCTTACAGGTAGTTGAAGGTGATTTAATTTTCAACGAAAACGATGAGGCTATCCCTAATACAGAAGATTGTTTTGAAGGTATCTATTTGTTGAATTGCATCCTCTCCAAAACGATCAAATCAAATAAATATTCGAAAGAATTGGAGTATCAAAGATGGTCATTCAGAGAGGTTTTTCTTCGGGTCATTATAATTGATTGTCACTTTCAGATGATGAAAATACAAAGAAAACTGCAGTTAAAGCTCTAACATCAGATGACTTGAAGAATTATTCAATTTATGATATCGTTCTACCTCTACCAGGTTACGATATAATTTATCCCGATAATATGAAAGATTATTATAAGGAAGTTTTGGAAAGTTATGGCCTGTGTTTGGAAATGCCAAAGCAAAAAGTCCAGTAAATCAATGTTTTTTGAAATTTTCTACGACTAGATTGATTTTTCGATTTTTCCAGAACTTACACCTTGAGTGGTACTTATCGAAAACTTGTAGAGAAAGTTGAAGATGTATCATGGAAAATTATGCATTACGACGATCCAAACTATAATTTAATTCAATCAGATTTAGAAGCTTTGAAAAAGGTCCCAGAACCCCAAAATATTGAGAGTAATTATAACTGCTATTGTTCAAATTATTAGAAATTATTTTTCAAATTTTTTTTGTTCTAGATGGAAAATATAAGGCTCTACTTCTAGAATTTTCATTGAAATCATCATCCTATGCAACAATGGTATTGCGTGAAATTCTCAAAACGGATACATCAAGTAGTTCTCACGCTAAACTGAATAATTATCATGAAAATGATAGTAATGAAATTAAGAAACCAAGTAGTATCGATAGTATTTTTGTGCAAAAATCCAATGAGGATGATGCAGTAATAAATGATCAAACTGGACTTTTATGTGATGAAAAGAAATATGAAGAATTTAAAAATTTAGTTTTCAATAATGTTGATATTTCCAAACGAAAATTAGATGATGAACATGATAAAGTTGATTGTAAAAAATCTAAAACTGACTAATTTGCCTATTTTCAATAAATAAGTCAAAATTGAGTCTTTGGTTACATTCCATCCTCTATAGATCATCACAAGGGAAATAGCCGAAATAAATGAGTTGTATCTTGTATATGAATTTGCGCGCGAACTTCAAAATAATACGTTATTTTCAGCAATAAACCTGTCATTTTACAAGTGGAGAATGATCAGCTGATCAGGCAGAATTGCTCCTTTTTAGTGATGGATTTTTGATCACAAATTCCGCTTTTGTATTACGCCATACAAATATTAAAGTTTTATGATCTCTTTTTCATTTTATTGAAAATATGAAATTTTCGACCTCAATTGTTATTTTTGCAACACAACATATTTTCGATCAAACATTTACTGATATAAACTCAATGGAACGTTAGAGAGCGAATTGAAATCAAAATTGTCGTATAATTGAGTGTAAACTAGAATAAAAAGCGAAAATTGAGTTTTTATTCCAAATAATTGAAGAATTTCAGTGAGGGCAAGGCTTAATTCAAATTGTGCGTTGAATCCAGCTTTACAAATATTGCTGCCAACTATACGGGAAGCAAATTCCTAGTTTGGGCCCCTATTTTCAAAATATTATGAATGAATAAAGTGGTATATGAACAAGCAAATAATGTAACCATAGAAATTTCTATATTTTAGCTAAACAGAATTTTTCGAAAATTTGGTGACAACAGTTTTTTTATAGTTCTTCTTCAACTTATTTGGTAATTTCAACAGATAATCGAATTTTTTCAATTAAACAAATAAAAACAATTATCTTGACAGATTCTGAACAGAAAAATAACCAACAAATAACAGAAATATGGCGAATTTTTCCTACATATTGATGATTGTGTTGGTACTAATGGTACAAAATATAATAGCACAGGACGATGCAGCGACAACCGTTGCACCTACGACCGCGGGTGCACCGCCAACATTGCAATATTATTGGTTCATGGACTTGATTGCAATGCATTTTGGTTTATTCATTTTTGCTAAATTATTGTTCATGAGATCAATGTAATTTCTCTTGAAATTAAATGATTTTTTCGAGAAATTTGAAAAAAGAAATTACATTGACCAGTTTGTCCATTTTTTTTTTTTGTAATGTTTTCGAAAAATATATTTTTTGTGATTGATTGATAAATTGATAGCAAACTTTATTCCACTGAATCACCCCAAAATTTTAACTATATGATTGAAATTCTCCGTTGAATTGGGGCCAAGTTCCATAACCATGAGAACCATGACACAGAGGCTAACTTGATCAATTTTCAGAATATTTGGAGAGCAAAATTTTGACATTTGGTTTCTACTTTTTGGAAGGCGTATTTGAGGGGATATGAAAAACAACAAGTACTTTCTTATGGTCATTTTTTTTATTTCTATCAGATTCTATGTTTCTATTTGCTCAAATACGAGTGATTTTTCAAGAAGAATTCCATGAGAATTTGATTAAAATTAAGAAAACTGATTTTAATTTAACTCATTCTTAAAATAGTTATGTGATCAGTGATCACTCTCAAATCTCAAACAATCTTTGAGTGATCCCTTGAGGGACCTTGTGAATCGCTTCTAATTTTTTTCAAAAATAAAGATTTTTGAGGTGCATTTACACTTGAGCTGGAACGGACTATACATATAAATTCGGTACAATAATAAATTTATTAGCTATTTTTGAGTAAATTTTTTTTTAATAATCTGTGAGAATATTGTTCGATATTGATAATTATATTACATGTAGGTAAACATTCGGTATATTTGACAATACAGGCTGTCCGGTGTCGACAATTGGTCTAAATATCTTGGCTATTTATGAGACAATTGGGACTAAATTTTTGTACATCAAATTGAGCTTGGAAAAATTTCCTTTAGCTGGACTATCGACTATTAATGTGCAAATTTTAATTGATTCTGTTTCACTGAATATTTTTATGAGAAATTATAGCAAAGTTTTGTCAAGTTTCTGCATCAAAATTTAGTTTTCAACGAAATTGATTATTTTTTGCCTATATGTTTACGTTTTTATATCTCGAAAATTGAAAATTGCGATTTTCTCGACAACTATTGGAGTTAGACATAGCACTTTTTGATAAAAATGTGCCAACAATGGAGTTGGAAATACAAAAATGACGAAATTACCTAAATCGAAAATTTCACATCCATTTCTGGTGCTTCCAAACCAGCTGCAGAAATTTTTTTCAAATTCAAAAAATAGCTATCAGTTGCTCGAATTGAATGTCCGAGAATTTCACTTGGATCATCTCTGAAACAACCGAGATATTTGGACCAGTTATCGAGACAAAAACACTTTGGCAAATTTCAGTTTTTTCAATTTTAAGGAAAAACTCCTTATTTAACCAAATCCCTACCTCTTACGGTTTACGAGATCCCAATGGTGAGCATGTTATCTGAGACACACTGTATACCTATGTGAAAAGATCAGAAGGACAATTGGAATAATATATTTTCTTTTCTTTGTGTTTCTATGAATTTGATTCTTTTCTTGTGACTCTTGATTCGGGCTACAAAAAATTAAATATCTACTGTACTAGAATTTTTCCAGAATTGTAAACTGTTGGTTCTAAATTTATTTTCCCTTGTATTTTATAACCATAATTATTAAATACATCAATTCAGAAATTGATTAGTTTTTTATTCAATTATTTGTTTTAAAAAAAATGAAAAAAATACCACCCATCGCCACAATCAATTTGAGTTTTAAGTCTTTCAAAGTAGATCTCTGCTTGTTTACAGCGCCCTCTGAATAGAAGTATACATAAGAAGAGGGGATACTGTTGGAATCATAAGGGGATCTATAGTTATCTACGATACGAAACCATGACACTGAGAAATACAAGTGAACTTTATTAGTTTTCAGGATATTTGTAAAGCGAAATTCCGACATTTCGTTTCAAATTTTTTGAAGGCTTATTTAGGGAGATATGATAGATGACAAGTATGTTCTTATTGTCACTTGCTTATCTCTATCAGATTATGGAATCAGATTCTTCGCAATTTTATTTTTACGAATAGGAGTGATTTTTTTTAGGATGAATCCAATGTTTAGTATACATGAATCTACAATTATTTCTTGCGAGTGTCGATACCTGAAAATTACATATCTAGTAGGCCATCAATAGTAGATATGGAAGCTAAAATATCATTAGTTATTACTAAGGTGTGTAAAACATTGAATGCGCTGCATCATTGAATCTGGACCGTTTCATTTTCTCAAAAAATCGAATTCGTAAATTTCGGCTATTTCCAGATTTTATGTGAACCGATTGAAATAGTGGCGTTTTATTGCCCCAATTTCAGGGAGTCTAGTTCGAATAAGTGAAGAAATTCGAACAAAATGGTAGCATTATGCAACTAACAGGGGAGAAAGCCAGCAGAATTGAATGTTCCAAAAGTGATTGAAACATCGAATTTCGTGATTCTCCAATAATTCCAACATAAATTCAATGGATAACATAGCGAATTTAGACCAATTGTCGCCAATTTAAGGATCATTTTCCAAAAAATTCCAAAAGCTTTTGTTGACAGAATGAAAATTGAAACATTTCTGATCAACAAAATTGCCATTGAATATACTGTTGAAGAAAGTCCCAATGTCTCCACAAAAATATCATCTATATAGGTATAATTTCGTTCGTATATAGAAAGTGAAGTTTGTGATTGGCTCAAAAGCACGACAGATGCCAAGCGCGGCGCGCGAGACATGAAAGCTTCAAAGTGTGCGTAGCGTCGTCATTTCAGTTGTATTTTCACTACGTGCGTGTTTGGTGGTGTGTGTGCGAACTTTTTTTTATTTACACATGGTCAGTGTCTGTAAACATTTATTATTATTATTATTATTGCTATTATTTATATATTTCCCAAATTATTATTATCATAAATATTATTATTATTATCATTTGTCAATCCGTTTAGACGAAAGTCAAGTATTCAATTTTGAATTTTTTCATTTGTAATTCTATCGAAAGTTGATCAATTTTGAATAAAATCGACAATTCTGATGATAATGATGGTAATGCGCATTACAAAAATAATTTTAATAACAACAATAAAACCGATAATTATAATAATAATCAAGTGATTATGATAATAATAATAATAACAATAGGGGTGACAATTTTATTGAATAGATTTCCGTGAGAGTAATTTTTAACTAAATTATTGGGAAATTGATAATTGCCAATTTTTCCATAATTGAATCGTCGAATTTTTGTATATTTAATTTCGAAAAATTCCCAATGATGCTCTATAAATTTATCAATTGACGAAATGATCCCAATTATAATTATTGATAGTTGAATTTTCAATTTGGAACCATCATCCCTATCATCTCTCAACCCCATTTATTTATCAATCCATCTCATTTCAACAATATTATTATTATGTAGGTACATACACACAGATATATAGTATGTGTCGGTTTTTCCGTGTTCCAGGATCGACTAAATTTGTAACGCATGCGTATACTATCCAATCCAATTCCTTTATTTTAGGTGTATATACTTTCCCTTATATAGTATACCTATATATATATAT